>WNWK01038561.1:0-17878 GCA_009830355.1 Cherax destructor | reverse complement strand
ATTATTATATACAATGGAAAATTCTCGAGGGCTTAGTACCAAACTTGCACACAAAAATCACTCCCTACGAAAGCAAAAGACTCGGCAGGCGATGTAACATTCCCCCAATGAAGAGCAGGGGTGCCACTAGCACGTTGAGGGACAACACAATAAGTGTGAGGGGCCCAAGATTGTTCAACTGCCTCCCAGCATACATCAGGGGGATTACCAACAAGCCCCTGGCTGTCTTCAAGCAGGCACTGGACAGGCACCTCAAGTCGGTACCTGATCAGCCGGGCTGTGGTTCCGCGTTGGACTGCGTCGGCCAGCAGTAACAGCCTGGTTGATCAGGCTCTGGTCCAACAAGAGGCCTGGTCACGGACCGGGCCGCGGGGGCGTTGACCCCTGGAATTCTCTCCAGGTATAACCCAGGTACTACATTATTATAATTATTATTATAATCATGGGGAGCACTAAACCCATAGGATTATATAGCACATGTGGAGGGTGGGATGGAAGGTATTCAGGCTCAATTCAGGGAATCGGAGCACAGATCCAATTCCCTAGATCAAGAGCCCCTCACCAGCATCAAGGAACCTCAATTGAGGGGATACTATACTACAGCACCATATAGTTGACTTCCAGCTCACCATCTCATTTGTTGGGCTTATTTCTTGTAATTTGTAAATTACACTTTGCATCAGTCATTTGTATGCTAATATATTGTAAGCAACTCTTAAGAAATTATTATATTCATGGGTACCTACATAAGTACCTCACAGTTTTGTGATCATACATTAGGCTTATAACTGAAGGTTATGAGCCTTGATTCGATTTGATCTGATTTGACAAATTGTAATACAGTGGACCCCCGACTTTCGAACATTCTTCATTCCAGAATGCTGTTCAAGTGCTGTTACCAAACGAATCTATTTCCATAAGGAATGATGTAAATTAGATTAGTCCATTTCAGACCCCCAAAAATACACTTATAAAAGCACTTACAATAATAAACTTACATAAAAGGGCGAGTTTGGAGTGTTCAATTTACGAGGGTCCACTGTACTACATATAGTAAATTAATTATTTTGTTCTATTATAAAACTGTAATGCTTAAAAATTGTAATGTTCAAATTTCATTGATTAAATGCTCAATTGTTTACTGTAAATCTTACCATTTAATCTGTTATAGACTAAGTAATCTTAAGTTAATTTTAAGTTTGCCCATAATGCTCTGCATACAAGGGGCTTTTGGTATGTACACCCCACGACTATAATACCTTGTACAACTTTGCATCATGTCCAAATAAACTATTCTATTCCCCTCTATTCTAATGTTGTGGGTTGCATCCCTGGGAAGAGGGCCAAAGGATCACAATGGAAATAAACCACACCGATTAGCCTTCCTGGGTTATCAACTATCTGGGATAATGGTGAGAAACAATTAAAGGAAAAAAAAATATAAGGTCAATTTGTAAAGGCCTTATGTAAGTTTTAATTCAGGCCTCAAACATAATTTGAAACTTTCACTACGGTGTTACGTAGTAAATTATATGGAATTCAACCAAGGATAATCCAGTAAAGTAACAAAAAGTGTGTACTTATTTCCATTGGTGTCCTCATATTATCGTCCGAAAAAAATGGTACTGACAAAATTAATAAGAAAACCTGTCTTCCTAGCTGTGGGTAAACTGGGGAAGAAACAATCTTGTTGTTGGGGATTTTGAGGGTTACCGAACCTTGCGCCTTATTGAGCCTTACTTCCCAGTGATGGGACGTAGAGGAATATCAGGTTTGTGAGTTTTGGGAAGGCCATAGAAATAGGGCAGAGAGGGACAGATGACACGAAAACGATGAACAAGGTTAAAGTCAGAAGGGCAGAGGTCGGAGAGAGTCTTAAGTTTCTTGTTGAAAGTTCTCTTGATACGATCAAGAGGGTTGGAAACGAGAGGAGTGTAGGTACGTGAGTCAGAGAGCAAGACATCGGCTTTATGGAGGTAATCCTCATGATCAAGGATAACAACCGAATTACCTTTATCAGAAGAGAGTATGACAATGTTAGCGTTGGATTTAAGGGCAGAAAGGGCAAGTTGATAACGGCGAGGAAGGTGATGGTTTTAGAAAACAGGCTATCAAGAGCAGGAAGGAGAGCGCCACGAAAAGTGGATAAATCAGGAAGATTATTATTACGAGAGCGAGACTGACGAAAAGAGTCAAAAGAGCTAATCATGTCAATACCAGCGCGAGGGGCAGGTGAAGTGGCAAAGGAAAGACCAAAACCAAGCAGTTCAAGCTCATGTTGGGAGAGTGTGACAGAAGACAGATTAGTAACACAGTCGGTAAGGGAGAATTTAGACCAAGGACTATCTGAGATGAGACGTTGAAGTTTGTTCTGTAGTTTAGAGGAATGCATTTGTGAATTCAGGCGAGCAGTATCAAAAGCGACGGTAGTGAGAAGGTTACAGAGATCTTGTGGAAGAGAAGCAAAGAGAGCATGTTGACGCTGACGAGAGTAAAGAAGGCATCTTCAACCTGAGACTTAGTAGAAATAATGAGTTGTTGGAGTAGGAGACGGGCATGATCAGGAAAGGGAGTGCCCAGAGGGTTGGGTTTCAGGAAATGGGAAAAGGAAGGGGGCAGAACCTGCTCAGCAAGACAGTCACGTAGAAAGCGAAGCTGATTCTTACGACGCCTGGTGGCAATAAGAGCAGCCTCATAAGAACGAAAGACGGGTTTAAACGAAGGAAGAACATTAAAAAAGTTAGAAAGAATAAGACGCTTACCTGCGGGGTCCATAAATAACAAAAAAGGCACAATACCGTGACTGGAACAATACACACACAACCCGCACATATAAAAGAGAGGAGCTTACGACGACGTTTCGGCCCGACTTGGACCATTTACAAAGTCACACTAACACACAGAGACAGAGGAAGGGTATTTATAGGCAGGCAGACAGGGGAGGGTACAAGAGAGTGGGAAATGTAGGAGTAGTGGTAGTAGTGGTAGTAGTAAAGGTAGTAGTAAAGGTAGTAGAGTAGACAGTCATATGGGAAGGAGCACTGCTATGAGGCTAGCGGCCCGCAAGGGGGGTACGAGAGGGAAGAAAAGCGAAAAAATGAAGGAAAATACAAGGCAAAAGAAAGAACAGAAAGAAAGGAAAACCCAAGGAGAAAAAAGGAGAAGGGGGAAGATAAGACAGGGAAGGAATCAGGTTAAGTCACGGGTGTTCTGAAGTTTAGAGCATTTAACAATGTAATGAGAGAGGAAAGCATCAACAGAGACAAAGCCAGGGCTAAGATTCATACAGGGAAAGTTGTGTATAAGGGAGGATTCAACCAGGCGGCGACTATGAAAGTTAGACGTAGGGTAGACAGTTTTAGCAGAAGACCAATCAATGGGATGACTGTGATCTCTGACATGACAGAAAAGAGCATTATTAGTGTCGCAAGCCTAACACTATTTTTGTGCTCCCTGAGTCTGTCAGAAAGAGATCGGCCAGTTTCTCCGAAGTACTGAAGAGGACAGGAGGAGCAAGAAATAGAGTAGACACCAGGAGAATCTGTGGAGTAGGGAGGTATGAACTAGATTAGTGCGAAGAGTGTTAGTTTGGCGAAAGGTAAGTTTGATGTCTAAGGAACGGAGAGAGTTGCTGAGATTAGAGAGACCAGAGATGTAGGGAAGGCAGAGGACTGGAGAGTTCTCAGGAGTAGAGGGTTTAGGAGAGAAGAAAGTCCGTTTAGCACGAGGAAAGCAGAGTCTATGAAATGGGAAGGGTAGCCCAGGCGGGAAAAAGAATTATGAAGAGTGGAAATTTCTGCTTCAAGAAACTGAGGATCACAGATGCGGAGAGCACGGAAAAAGAGGAGATAAGAACACTCTTCTTGACAGAGGAGGCATGATAAGAGAAGTAATGAATGTACATGCCACTGTGCATAGGCTTGCGGTACACGGAGAAGGCAAAACCTGTAACTGAACGGTGGACATGAACATCAAGGAAAGGAAGCAAAGAATTAGATTCCCAATCAGCTTTAAACTTAATGGAAGGGGCTCTTCCTGCTCTTGATAGCCTGTTTTCTAAAAACCATCACCTTCCTCGCCGTTATCAACTTGCCCTTTCTGCCCTTAAATCCAACGCTAACATTGTCATACTCTCTTCTGATAAAGGTAATTCGGTTGTTATCCTTGATCATGAGGATTACCTCCATAAAGCCGATGTCTTGCTCTCTGACTCACGTACCTACACTCCTCTCGTTTCCAACCCTCTTGATCGTATCAAGAGAACTTTCAACAAGAAACTTAAGACTCTCTCCGACCTCTGCCCTTCTGACTTTAACCTTGTTCATCGTTTTCGTGTCATCTGTCCCTCTCTGCCCTATTTCTATGGCCTTCCCATTACTTCCCAGTGTCTTGCGAAGAAACACTTCCCAAAACTAGGGCTATTATTATTAATATTATTGTTATTATTATTAGTATTAGTATTATTATTAGTAGTAGTATTAGTGTTAGTATTATTATTATTATTATTATTAATTAATAATAATGAACCCCGTGGCTTGGTTGATAGGAACCCCGCAGCTCATCTGGCAGAGCACTCCCAGGCACGGGTGGAAACATTGGGCATGTTTCCTTACACCTGCTGTCCCTGTTCACCTAGCAGGAAGTAGGTACCTGGGTGTTAGTCGACTGGTGTGGGTCGCATCCTGGGGAAAAAGATTGAAGGATCCCAATGGAAATAAAACAGAGTCCTCGATGACGCACTGACTTTCTTGGGTTATCCTGGGTGACTAACCCTCCTCTGGGTTAAAAATTCGAACAAGTCTTACAATAATAATAATAATAATAATAATAATATATTTATTTCTACAAGTACATGTACAAGGTATACAGAAGAGCATTTCGAGCAAATTAGGTGGTCTGGTGGCTAGAGCTCACGCTTCACACACGGAGGGCCCGGGTTCGATTCCCGGCGGATGGAAACATTTCGACGTGTTTCCTTACACCTGTTGTCATGTTCACCTAGCAGCAAATAGGTACCTGGGTTGTTAGTCGACTGGTGTGGGTCGCATCCTGGGGGACAAGATTAAGGACCCCAATGGAAATAAGACAGACAGTCCTCGATGACGCACTGACTTTCTTGGGTTATCCTGGGTGGCTAACCTTCCGGGGTTAAAAATCCGAAGAAATCTTATCTTATCTTATCTTATATTAGGATGCGACCCACACCAGTCGATTAACACCCAGGTACCCATTTTTTTTACTAATGGGTAATCAGGGACAACAGGTGTAAGTTAACACGACCAATGTTTCCACCCTTACCTGGAATCGAAACACTGGCTCTCAGCGTGTGAAGCGAGAGCTTTGCCAACCAGGCCACGGGCCACCCTTATCTTAACAATACTGCCGCTCTAAAATAAGACTCCTAGCCTCTCTTTCCTAACAGATAGCCACCCAAAGTCTCCCCCAGTATAGAAATTCTGGCGCCGCCTCTGGGGAAATGCTAAACCCGTAGGACAAACAAACAAACAAACAAACAAATTTTATTTCATTGCAGGTTACATGGGTATGGGAAATTACAATGTAAATTGAGTGCAAGGAGAGCCACTGACATGCCATGGCATTAGGGGCAGCTTATTCTAGTCCTTAAAAACTATGTACTTAATATTAGAGAAATTTATTGAGTTTATTCTAGTTAAAAATTATTTTCAAAATTACAATATGATGAAATTTTACTGTTTAAATTATTATATAATGATATTAGATCTTAGATTGTTACAGGTGTTAAGATTCTTGAATGATAATATGGAATTGAGATTATCTTAAGGAAAATAACATTGAGCATTTTTGACATTAACTTATAATATGAGTAGGGGGTAACATAATAGTAACATATTATTAAAAATTGAGATTATCGTATAGGAAAGTAACAATGAGCATTTTTCAAAGTAGTTTATAGCATGATCATTTAGGTTTGGGTGAGTAGGTGGTTTTTGAGTTGAGTCTTAAATTGATTTTCAGACAAGATTATCTTAATATTTACTGGTAATGAATTCCAGATTCTGGGGCCCTTTATGTGCATAGAATTTTTACATAGGTTGATATGAACACGGGGTATATCAAAAAGTGATCTGTGTCGTGTGTTGTGGTCATGGGTCCTATTAAAGTTGGTGAGGAGAGTTTTGAGCAGAGGGTTTATATTAGAGTGTAAAGTTTTATATATGTAGTAGGCACAAGAGTAAGTATGAATGTTCTTTACGGTGAGTAGTTTGAGACTTTTGAATATTGGTGGAGTATGCTGTCTAGAGTGGGAATTTGTTATCATTCTGACTGCGGCCTTTTGTTGTGTTATGAGTGGTCTAAGGTGATTTAACGTTGTTGATCCCCATGCACAGATTCCATAGGTGAGATACGGGTAGATAAGTGAATGATATAGTGCAAGGAGAGCTGATTGAGGTACATAATAGCGTATCTTTGATAATATGCCTACTGTCTTCGAGATTTTCTTGGAAATTTGTTGTATATGTGTTTGGAATTTAAGGCTACTGTCAAGGTGGATTCCTAGGAATTTTCCCTCTGTGAGTCTTGTGATGGGTGTACCATTAAGTGTTATGTTAAGTGGAACATTTGTGGCTTTGCTTCCAAACTGTATGAAGTAGGTCTTGTCAGTATTGAGAGTAAGCTTGTTAGTCGTCATCCATGTTGATATTTTCTGTAATTCGGCATTAACAGTGTTGGCCAGTATAACTGGATTTGGGTGAGAGAAGACATATGTTGTGTCATCTGCAAATAAAATGGGTTTGAGTAGTTGTGATGCATTCGGTAGGTCATTTATGTAAATGAGGAATAGGAGTGGCCCCAGGACACTTCCTTGAGGGACTCCGACTGTAATTGGTTGTGTGGAAGAGTTCGCTCCATTTGTGTACACGTATTGGCTTCTGTTGGTGAGGTATGATTTTAGGTAGTTGAGTGGGTGCCCCTTATACCATAGTGTGCTAATTTTGTGAGCAGTAAATCATGGTCGACTGTATCAAAAGCTTTGCGGAGATCAATGAAGATTCCCAGTGGGACTTCTTTTTTCTCAAGTGCTGTATATATTAACTCCAACATGTGCGTAATAGCATCGTTTGTGCTCTTGTTTGTCCTGAATCCAAATTGACAGGGGTTGAGTACATTGTGTGAGACGAGGTAGGAATAGATTTGTCTATGAATTAATTTTTCGAAGATTTTAGAAAGCAATGGTAAATTAGAAATTGGTCTATAATTATTCAGGTCTGTTTGATCACCTCCTTTGTGGATCGGGGTGACCCTAGCTATTTTGAGAATTGATGGAAAGGTAGAGGCTTCAATGGATTTATTGAATAGTGTTGCTATGATTTGGGGAGGATAAGAAACATTAAGGCTCGATTCAAGGAATTGGAACCTAGATCCAGTTCCTTAGATAAAGAGCCCCTGACCAGTATCAGGAAGCATAACTGCGAGCTTATCTTATCTTAACCAGACGCCCACACATACAACTGAGTTGGCAACCGGCTTCGCTTAGCCTTAAAAAGAACAAAAGACACAATACTCTGACTATAACAATACACAAATAACCTGGAGTCTACCTGGAGAGAATTCCAGGGGTCAACGCCCCCGCGGCCCGGTCCGTGACCAGGCCTCTTGTTGGACCAGAGCCTGATCAACCAGACTGTTACTGCTGGCCGCACGCAGTCCAACGTACGAACCACAGCCCGGCTGATCAGGTACCGACTTGAGGTGCCTGTCCAGTGCCTGCTTGAAGACAGCCAGGGGCTTGTTGGTAATCCCCCTGATGTATGCTGGGAGGCAGTTGAACAATCTTGGGCCCCTCACACTTATTGTGTTGTCCCTCAACGTGCTAGTGGCACCCCTGCTCTTCATTGGGGGAATGTTACATCGCCTGCCGAGTCTTTTGCTTTCGTAGGGAGTGATTTTTGTGTGCAAGTTTGGTACTAAGCCCTCGAGAATTTTCCATGTGTATATAATAATGTATCTCTCCCGCCTGCGTTCTAGAGAGTACAGGTTTAGGAACTTCAAGCGTTCCCAGTAGTTGAGGTGGTTTATCGCACTTATGCGTGCGTGAAGGTTCTCTGCACATTTTCAAGGTCAGCAATTTCACCCACTTTGAAAGGTGCAGTTAGTGTGCAGCAATATTCCAGCCTAGATAGAACAAGCGATCTGTAAAGTGTCAACATGGGCTTGGCATCCCTGGTTTTGAAGGTTCTCATTATCCATCTGTCATTTTCTGAGAGAAATAGAGGTCAAGATACCCTTGTTGTGGTTCTATATTTCGTAAGTGAGGAGAGTCAGCCACTGTTCACCGTAGCCGTCCTAGTGAGGCCGCTCCTATATAGGCTCACATCCTGAGCCTCTGACGTCAGCGGTCCTGTACCGCAAAGGACCAGCATAAAGATATACCACAAGTCATATATATACTACGACATTTGAGATCAAGCACATTATGGTCCTGAAGGTGAGATCCTCTGCATGAACACTCGGTCTTTGACATTAGTTTTTCGCTCTATTGTGTGGTTGGAATTAGTTTTGTACTCCGATGAGATTTTAATTTCTTCACGTTTTCCGTATCTGAGTAATTGAAATTTCTCATCATTGAACTTCATATTGTTTTCTGCAGCCCATTTAAAGATTTGGTTTATGTCTGCTTGGAGTCTTGCAGTGTCTTCAACGGTGGACACTGTCATACAGATTCGGGTGTCATCTGCAAAGGAAGACACAGCACTGTGGCTTATATCCCTTCAATGTCTGATATGAGGATGAGGAATAGGATGGGAGCAAGTACTGTGCCTTGTGGAACAGAGCTTTTCACAGTAGCTGCCTCAGACTTTACTCTGTTGACTACTACTCTTTGTGTTCTATGTGTTAGGAAATTATAAATCCATCTACCAACTTTTCCTGTTATTCCTTTATCACGCATTTTGTGTGTTATTACACCATGGTCACACTTGTCAAAGGCTTTTGCAAAATCTGTGTATATAACATCTGCATTCTGTTTATCTTCTAGAGCATCCAGGACCTTGTCGTAGTGGTCCAGTAGTTGGGACAGACAGGAGCGGCCTGCTCTAAACCCATGCTGTCCTGGGTTGTGCAATTGATGGGTATCAAGATGGGTGGCGATCTTGCTTCTTAGAACCCTTTCAAAGATTTTTATGATATGGGACGTTAGCGCAATTGGTCTGTAGTTCTTTGCTATTGCTTTACTGCCCCCTTTGTGGAGCGGGGCTATGTCTGTTGTTTTTAGTAGCTGCGGGACGATCCCAGTGTCCATGCTCCCTCTCCATAGGATGTTAAAAGCATGTGATAGGGGCTTCTTGCAGTTCTTGATGAACACGGAGTTCCATGAGTCTGGGCCTGGAGCGGAGTGCATGGGCATGTCATTTATTGCCTTTTCAAAGTCATTTGGCGTAGTGATGATGTCAGAAAGGCATGCGTCTGTCAAGTTCTGTGGCACTCTCATGAAAAAATCATTTAGGTTTTCGATTTTCAGTCTGGTTAGTGGCTCGCTAAAGACTGAGTCATACTGGGATTTAAGTAACTCACTCATTTCCTTGCTGTCATCTGTGTAGGACCCATCCGGTTTAAGTAGGGGCCCAATACTGGTTGTTGTTCTCGACTTTGATTTTGCATAGGAAAAGAAATACTTAGGGTTTCTTTCAATTTCATTTATGGCTCTTAGTTCTTCCCGTGTCTCTTGATACCTATAAGATTCCTTTAGTTTTAATTCGATGTTTGCTATTTCTCTGACTAGTGTCTCCCTACGTATTTCAGAGATATTGGCCTCCTGTAGCCGCTCCGTTATTCTGTGCCTTCGCCTGTATAGGGAGCGCCTCTCTCTTTCTAGTTTGCATCTTCTCCTCCTTTTCCTTAAGGAAATTTGCCTTGAGCAAACCTCAAGTACCACAGAGTTAATTTGTTCAAGACATAGGTTGGGATCCGTGATGCTTAGGCAATCTTCCCAGTTTATATCATTTAGGACTTGGTTTACTTGGTCCCACCTTATGTTTTTGTTATTGAAGTTGAATTTGGAGAAGGCTCCCTCACGGCTGATCACATTTTGTTGATCTGGAGCTCCCCGCATGCATGTCTGGACCTCTATTATGTTGTGATCTGAGTATATTGTTTTTGATATGATGACATTTCGTATCAGATCATCATTGTTGGTGAAGATGAGATCATTATTATTACTATAATAAAAAAAATGAAGCGCTAAACCTACAAGGATCATACAGCGCAGAATAGGAGAGAGAAAGTTATGACGACTTTTCGGTTCGACTTGGACCATCCACAAGTCACTGTGACAGTGATAGCTAGGTATAATGTTTGTCAGGAAACAGGACAAATGTTTCCTTACGGTGGAATGAGTGGGCCAGTATATATAGACGAGGGGGACGGTCTGAAAAATGAAAGGAAGACAAAGTAGTGGTAATGATGGTAGTGGTTGTAGTAGAAAGTAGGGAGAGTAGTTTTTGTCACGAGATAGAAATAGGAGATAAGGGAGGCAATAGTAGTAGCAGAAAAGGTAGAAACAGTAAGAGTAAAAAAGTGGTAGACGTAACAGTAATAAAAGTGGGGTAAGTCTAAGGATAAGAAACAGGAGCACTGCAAGAGAACTAAGAGCCCATAAGAGGTAGGACAAAAACACGGGGAAGGGAGGAACAGGACAGAACACACTAGGTAGAAATGAAAAACAAATAAATAAATAAATAAGGAAAAACGGGAAAGGAGAAGAGATAGAAATAGAGGAAAGGATCAGGTTAAGTCACAAGTGTTTTGAAGTTTGGAGCATTTGACAATGTTAGGAGAAAGGAAGGCATCCTACAGAAATAAAGCCAGAACTAAGATTCATACTAGGAAAGCAGTGTATAGGGATGCTTCAACAGGACGACGATTGTGAAGGCTATGTGAGAAATTACCTGTATGAACTTCACTATTACGTTCATACAAATAATTTGGGTAGAATGCAACTAAGATAGATTTAGATTTTGCCACCGAAGTGGTTAGTTTATTGTGCACCCCATATCCATCCTGTGGACGGTAACGCAAGAGCATATGGATACACAAAAGGCCTAGGAACAAGGCCCCAAAAGGGTTAACAGGTGTACATATGGAATCATATCTACAGTTCACTTATTTGTTACAAGCAAATTTGGGGAATTTGCTTAGTATATCTAGTATCTTATTTTCATTAATAAGATATATTGACATGTCACATAAGTCATTCTACTTTCTATCTCTGTATTCCTCAATAAGTTGACAATTAAGCACATAGTGTTCAAGACAGTGACCATATGCCTGATCACATAATTTGCATTTAGTTTGATCATCATCGGTGTCTCTCCCAAACTGCCAGAAGTACTTGTAGCCAAGCCTAAGCCTGGCCACTACATCGGTGGCCCGGTGGTCTGGTGCCTAGAGCTCTCGTTTCACACACGGAGGGCCCAGGTTCGATTCCCGGCGGGGTGGAAACATTTCGACGTGTTTCCTTACACCTGTTGTCATGTTCATCTAGCAGCAAATAGGTATCTGGGTTGTTAGTAGACTGGTGTGGGTTGCACCCTGGGGGACAAGATTAAGGACCCCAATGGAAATAAGACAGACAGTCCTCGATGACGCACTAACTTTCTTGGGTTATCCTTCCGGGGTTAAAAATCCTAAGAAATCTTATTTTATCTTTTATCAGTCAGTCTGTTCACATTGCAAGTAGCTCCATAAACATACTTATCTACGTTCATGTTATCATAGTGGGTTATAGATCTACTCAGGCTTCTAACTTAGTTTAATATCTTTATTATGCACCCCATACCCATCCTGTGGGCGGTAGTCAAAAGATTACAGAGGTACATAATGGGTCCAGGGACTGGACCTCAAAGTTTGATAGCTGAGCAAGTTACAAAGGTAATGAACTCAGATGGTCACAATCATGACAAGTTACAAAGGTATTTGCAGATTACAGAGGTATATATAGGGTCCAGAAACTGGGCCCCAAAGTTTTGATAGCTGAACAAGGTACAATGGTAATTAATTCACTAGTTACAAGGTAATGAATCATGTAAGTAAATTTACTTACGTCTGTACATGGTTGCACTCATGAACAAATTATAAAGCAATGAGCAATCTATTAGTCTACACCCAGCCACAACTGTAATGAGTTATTGGTGCAAATTTTAATTGTTGGGTCACACACACACACACATATACATATACACATACATATATACACACACATACATGTATATACATACACATACACATACACACATGTACATACACTTCTAACTGTATTCCTATAACAATCATTTTCATTATTTACTTCTCTCCTAATATTATTCCTAATGCTAGACACAGATATACAAAAGTTATATTCTACATTCTCCTTCTGGGTACATATGTACTCCTTCTGGGTATATATCAACTTTATCATGAAGGAGTAATCCAATGTGTGATGGGATCCATAGCAATTGTACATTAATTCCTTTGTCCCGGATTTTTTAGTATCTGTACCTGGCTTCTCCAATGAGCATGCTGTTAGATTCATTATATGAGTCAAGAGCCTTCAGTGATGACACAGAATCAGTAATGATGATAGAGTCAAGCTCAGTGTCACAAGTTAGCTTTAGCGCCATTAGGATTGCAAACAATTCAGTGTAGACGCCCAGTTGTTAATTCTTATGCCTAGTTCAACAAGTTTATTATCGTTCTTAACCAGGGAGGTGGCAACAAGAGCAGATGCAGCTCTACCAGAAGACTCCTGTTTAGATCCATCAGTGTATATAACTTGTGATAACTTATTACTACCAGCTAGGCGAGAAATTTATTCTTGAGCAGTTGCTTTAACAAGTGATTTAAGGAAGGGATTACTAGCAATGAGCTTCCAGGGAGGGGCTTCCAGGTATGTGATATTAAATGAACACATCTTCCATGGAGGGGTGAAATGCTCTTGTCTACAGTGATACATTTCATGCAGGCTATAAAACTTAGTAAATAGGTGCTTGGTTGTTAGTCGACTGTTAAAGGACCCCAATGGAAATAAGACAGTCCTCGATGACGCACTGAAACTTATATCTAATAAATGTATAAACCCGTTATAATTAATGCAACCTTATCTAACTTTGTTTCTATAGCATTACCAAATACAGTAAAATAATCCATTCTCTTGTACTCCTTGTAACTCATGTCCTTTCACATGCTATTTCATTACTTTTTAACAAATCACTAGAAACTAGCACTTTCCCGACACTACTCAAAACAGCAAGGGTTACACCAATACACAAAGGTGGTGACCCCATAGACGTAAACAACTATAGGCCAATATCAAACTTACCGTTGCTGTCCAAAATCTTCGAGAAACTTTTGCACAAGAGATTATACTCGTTTATAACGACACAAAGCATACTCAACCCCTGCCAATTTGGCTTCAGGAAAAATAAAAGCACTAACGACGCAATAGTAAAAATGATAGACCTGCTTTACACAGCACTGGAAAATAAGGAATATCCATTAGGACTTTTTATTGTCCTAAGGAAAGCTTTCGACACAGTAAACCACGGCATCCTACTCCACAAACTTGACCACTATGGAATAAGAGGTCATGCACTTGCATACTTCAAATCCTACCTCACTAATAGGTATCAGTATGTCACCATTAAAGACACATCCTTCACGACACGACCACTTGACACCGGAGTACCGCAGGGAAGTGTCCTTGGTCCCCTGCTCTTCCTCTTATACATCAATGATCTTCCCAATGTATCACAACACCTGAAACCAATACTCTTTGCTGACGATACAACTTATGTCATCTCCCACCCAAATCTTGCCACGCTCAACACCATTGTTAACGACGAATTAATAAAAATATCAACATGGATGACAGCCAATAAACTTACACTCAACACTGATAAGACCTTCTATATTATGTTTGGCAACAGAGCAGGTGATGCACAATTAAACATTAATATCAACACTACTCCTATTGCTAAACATAATGAGGGCAAATTCCTTGGCCTTCACCTTGACAGCAGCCTGAAATTCAGCATCCATATCCAACACATAACAAAGAAAGTGTCCAGAACTGTGGGGATCCTCTCTAAGATACGGTATTATGTACCACAATCAGCCCTACTCACACTATACTATTCACTCATCTATCCCTACCTCACATATGCCATTTGTGCATTGGGATCAAGAGCAATTACCCACCTAAAGCCAATAATAACCCAACAAAAAGCCGCAGTAAGAATTATCACGCAATCCAACGCTAGGCAGCACACTAGTGATGTATCGAATATTCGCATCTGCATCCACATCTGCGGAACATCCGCACAATTTCTTACATCCGTATCCGCATCCGTATTTCACATCAAACAGGTATCCACATATACATCCACATCCGAAATCCGCGGAACATCCGCACAATTTCTTACATCCGCGTCCGCGGAACATCCGCACAATTTCTTACATCCGCATCCGCATTTGCATCTGTAAAATGAGTAAGTAAGACATCCGTATACACATCCGCATACCGGATATCTAAATTTTTCACATCCGATACATCCCTACAGCACACCCCCCACTCTTCAAAGACCTAAACTTACTCACTGTTCAGAACATCCACACTTACTACTCTGCAATCTACATTTATAGAACCATAAATTCCAACTTTAACCCTGAGCTAAAACACTTTCTTGATAGTTGTGACAGGTCCCACAGACATAATACCAGACACAAACATCTCTTTGACATTCCCCATGTCCGACTAAATCTATACAAAAATTCAATGAGCATAAACGGGCCTAAAATCTGGAACTCCCTGCCTGAAAACTCTAGAACTGCAGACACAACCTCCATTTTCAAAAAGGCACCTTTTAAAAAAACATTTTTATTTTCACTTAAAATTTTGGGGTAGAAACCCAAATTTTTAAAACTACTTTTTTCCTTAATTTTTCCCAGCAAAATACACATTTATTTGTTTTCCCCCTTTAAAAAATTCCTTAATTTGCCCCTTTTTTGACTTAAAAAATTCTAATACAACTATTTTTTCAAAAATTTAAGCTAGTCAAAAATTTTTCCAAAAACCCCAATATAAAAACATATTATGCCAATAATCACCTTTATCATTAAAAAACTAATTTAATTTTTTTTACTAATTGTTAAATTCTCAATTTTTAAAATTTCCCCGTCCCCTTTTTTTAAACCTAACCTTACAATCTTTTATATCCCATTGTATATTTTTGAGTAAGACCTATCATAAGACTCTTTAAAAGCCTGGGGGGATACCTAGGCATATTATTGGCCATCTTGTAATATCAATTTTTTAAAAAAAAATATAAGTCCCCCCCCCTTTTTTATTCCCTAAATAAAAAGGGGGTTTGAATTTGAATTTAAATTTTAAAAAGGGCCCTTTTGGGTGTCTTCATAGACCCTTGGCGGGGGCTTCATATCCCCGGGGGTGTTTCATAGACCCCCGTTTTTAAAAACCCCCGGGGTGTCTTCATAGCCCCTTTTTTGGGGTCTTCTAGACCCCGGGTTTTTCCCCCCTAGACCCATGGCTGTCTTCATAGACCACTGGCTGCCTTCATAACCCTGGCTGTCTTCATATACCCCTGGTTGTTTTTTTAGACCCCCCGACTGTCTTCTTTCCCCTTTGGGTGTCTTCATAGAAACCCCGGCTGTCTTCATAGACCCCTGGCTGTTTCTTCCCTTAAAGGCCCCCTGGGCTGGGCTTCATAGCCCCGGCTGTCTTCATAGCCCCCCCGGCTGTCTTCATAAGGAAAAACCCCCTTTTTGGGTTTCTTCAAAAGCCCCTTTTGGGTGTTTTTTCATAGCCCCCCGGCCCCTTTTATAGACCCCCGGCTGTTTTCCCTAGACCCCTGGTTTTCTTCATAGACCCCTTTTCTTGTTTTATAGCCCCCCGGCTCCCCTTTATAGACCCCTGGCTTTCCCCCTTTTTGACCCTGGCTGTCTTCATAAGCCCCACTGGCTCCCCCCCTAGACCACTGGTTGTCTTAAAAACCCCCTGGCCCCGTCTTCATAACCCCTGGCTGTTTTTCAAACCCCCCGGCTGTCTTCATAGCCCCCCTTTGGGTGTCTTCATAGACCCTTGGCCGTCTTCATAGCCCCCCTGGCTGTTTTTAAAACCACTTTTTTCCTTTCATAGACCCCCTGGCTGTTTTTTTTCAAAAGACCCTTTAAAACCCCCGGTCCCTTTTTCCCCCTTTTCCCTTTATAGACCCCTGGCTCCCCTTTATAACCCCCTGGCTTTCTTCATAGCCCCCGGCCGTCTTCATAATTTAAAAACCCCCCGGCTGTCTTCATTAAAAAACCCCCTTTTTGGGGTGCCCCTTTTATAGCCCCTTGGCTGTCTTCATAGACCTTTTTTGCTGTCTTCAAAAAGGAACTGGACTGGCACCTAAAGTCAGTACCTGACCAGCCGGGCGTGGTTCGTACGTCAGTTTGCGTGCGGCCAGCAGAAAACCGGGGTTGGGGTCAGCCCCCTTTTTATCCCCCACGGGCCCTTTGGGGCCCCCGTTTTAGCCGGGGGGCTTTTCCCCAAAAACCCCTTTTAGGTAAAAAAGGGGAATGATTGGTTTATATCAAAGAAATTTTTAAAGGGAAAAATAAGTAATAATGATAATAATTTGGGAAAATATTGGTATTTTCCGAAATTTTAAATTGGGGTAAACTTTCCAATATGAATTTATATCTTTTGGGGTTGCTGTTGGCTTAACATTAATTGAAAAAAACCCAAAAAATTCCCCCATGCGCAAAAGTGGGGCCCCCCGGGGGAGGGGGGGTTGGGGGGGAAAGGTGGAGTGAACAAAAGCCCCCCGATTGGGCGATGGCAGGAATTTGGGGGTTTTTCCGGGCCCAAACCCTTTTCCTTTGGGGAAAGTGGGGGAAATTTTCCCGTGGGGGGGGAATATAAGTGGGACAATCGGCCCCGGAGGTCCAGAAAAGGACAATTTTGAAAAAAGGGGCCACCCCGAGTGCGGCCATAGGCCTATTTTTTAACTGAGAAAAGGCCCCACGGCGGGGAAAAAATCACCCTGATTTTGGGGGGGTTTCTTAGAAAGACTGAATATATTCGATGAACTTGGGAAATGGAATATATTGAAACCGGGAAAAAATCCGGGGGGTTTTTTTAAAAACGACCGGCTTGGGAGCCATCCCCGGGCCGCCCTATTGGATGTGATTGAAATGAACTAACATTGGTTATCTACTAAATTCAAGTTGGGGGGTGAATGTGTATAAACTAGTGGGCATTAAGCCAGGGGGAAAGAATATGTAAAGTTATACGGTTTTAAAAGGGGACAAAGGGGGGGTTAGTGGGGATTATTTCCCCCTACCAACCACATTTTTAACAACGCCCGTTTTGGGGGGTATAAAAAAAAATTACCCCCTTTCCCTTTTTTCCGCGAGACAAATTAATCCATCGCGATGGGAAACAGACGCAGGAGGAGCAACAACGGAACGACTTTCCAAAAACAATTCTGCTTGATTTGTTATTGGCCAATGATATTGTTATGCACAGTAGATGTACTTTTTTTGGCCGGGTCTACTACACCCTATGATGCTGTTAATTAGGTGGAAAATGTGGTCATGTATTTTCTGTTGTTTTTCTCTTCTCCCCGGGGATATTGTTTTAAAACCCATACATCCACCCTTTAAAATTTTAAAAATAATTATAATAATATCTTCTCAGATTTATTTATACTGGTCCGTGGTAACGAGAATATTGAAGGGGGACCCCTGGGCGGAGGGGGGGTAAAGTTCTCACATACCTTAAAGGAAAAAGACTGCGGGAAAATTATACGAGTCGTCATCTCCTGGGGGTTTTTTTATTGCCCGTGGCGGTGTCCCAGAT
>WNWK01038560.1:0-17878 GCA_009830355.1 Cherax destructor | reverse complement strand
ATGACAAGAAGGGCTTATAAAAGGGGGCGAGACTACACCTCACAGTCACATCACACAAACAAAGACAACACCTCACAGTAGCGTAACATCGCACGACTCTGTGAAGAGGAACATAAGAAAGGACCTGAAACTTTTCCCCAAGAATTAAGATTAGTCCAATTTATCATTAAATTCTTCCCAAATTTTATTAATTATAAATGAATCCAATTTATAAAAACCCAAAAAGAAATATTCATATTTTTTTAAAACTGCTTTTAATGAAACATGATTCTATTATATTTTTTAACCATGGATTTGCGATACAATTTTCTTTTTTAAAATTAAAATTTTTTTGGGTTTTTACCAAAAAAAGGAACTTTAGTTTTAAATTTTAAATTTTCCTTTAAGGAATAAATTTTTTTTGGTAAGGGCAAAAATTAACCCCGGATTTTTTGAAAAAAAAACTAAAAGGCCATGTATATGTTGTTTTAATCTTAGTTCAAGACTTTTACCAGTTTGTCCGTAATAAACTTTATCGCATATTTTTATATATGTTTATATGCTATGTAGCGTGTTTATTATATAATTTTTAAAAAATGTCATAAATGGATTAAGCAAAATGTCTATACAGTGGAACCCCGGAAATCGAACATTCTTCATTCCAGAATGCTGTTCAAGTGCTGTTACCAAACGAATTTATTCCCATAAGGAATGATGTAAATTAGATTAGTCCGTTTCAGACCCCCAAAAATATACCTATAAAAGCACTTACAATAATAAACTTACATAAAAGGGCGAGTTGGGAGTGTTCAATTTCCGAGGGTCCACTGTATTAACGTTTTATACGCCTCAGAGTGATTATTATTGTGTTATTATTAGCATTTTTAATGTGCCTCAAAGTGATTATTATTGTGTTATTATTATCGTGATTAATATGGCATCTTCAAGACTAATAACACACACTTAATGATTTTAATGTGTTACTGCACGCCAGCACAGGCACAAGTTGTGGAGTTTAAAGCAGTTAAGTTCAGTGACAAAGTGTAGCATTAAGTGTAGCGATTAAACGATAGAAAAAGGACGAAACTAAATAAACTCCTCACAGCATAAGCCGCTCTGCCTATCTTCTGCAAGGTATGTAAATGGTGTATGTACACCTGTTCATTTGTACATTATGGTTTTCTTATGAAAGAAGTGATCTAATGCAGTTAGCATTACAAACTCTATTTTCTCTTATACTAACACGTCTGAAGGAGGAAAGAATGGGAAGATGTTTTCATACCTGGAGCACCGTCCTCCCCGCCACCACATTTTTAATGGCATACATATTTTATTCATTCTAAATAACAAAAAAAGGCACAATATCGTGACTGGAACAATACACAAATAACCCGCATGTAGAAGAGAGGAGCTTACGACGACATTTCGGTCCGACTTGGACCATTTACAAAATCACACTGTTACTTTGTAAATGGTCCAAGTCAGACCAAAATGTTGTCTTAAGCTCCTCTCTTCTTTATGTGGGTTATTTGTGTTTTATTCATTCTAGAGTGTATATCAGGTTTTTTTGTTATTTACATATATTGTTTATTATGTCATATTAGATGAATTGTGATAGATAAATAAGCCGTAGAGTTGACAGTAGCATCATATTGAAGTATACTAGTTTGTCATGCCTCCTGACAGCAGGAACAAATTAATTGTATTTCCATTATTTCTTATGGGAAATATTGATTCGATTTTCAAACATTTCGAGTTAAGAACAAGCTCCTATAACGGATTATGTTCAATTTCCGAGGGTCCACTTTATAATTTTATACAGTGGACCCCCGGCTAATGAACAAAATTCATTCCAGAAGCCTGCTCAAGTGCCATTACCGAACAAATTTACTTCCTTAAGAAATAATGTCACGTAGGTTTGTCTATTTCAGACCCCCAAAAATACACTTCCACAAGCACTTACAATATTATACTTACATAATTGTACGATTTCCGGGGTGTTCGTTAGCCGGGGGTCCACTGTATTTTAATTTATAACATTTTTGTTTCCTAAAAGACAAAGATGATGATTGGCCTAGCAACTTAGTTTCATCAAAGCCATTGTCCTTTACAGGAGAAATGTTGTGTGGATGCTGTGAGTGTGGGTGCTGTTCTCTCGGATTATCAAAGAGTTCGAGTGGAAAATGTGTAAGTATTTTGAATAATAATTTTTGCCATTTATGAATTATTGGCACTTGGTTTAAAATGTTGAAGTATAACTTATATACAGTGGACCCTCGCTATTTGAACACTCCAAAACTCACCCTTTTATGTAAGTTTATTATTTTAAGTGCTTTTGTAAGTGTATTTATGGGGGTCTGAAATGGACTCATCTAATTTACATCATTAATAAATTCGTTTGGTAACAGCACTTGAACAGCATTCTGGAATGATGGTGAGTTTTGGAGTGTTCGAATAGCGAAGGTCCACCGTATCTTAAATAATATACCCAAATATTTTGGTTAAATTATTTTCAAATAATAATTAAGGAGCTAAATGCATTAAATGTGGGATTAATAACGTATAGTTTTGGCTTTGTGCAGGTGCAGTAGACTGGGTTTAGTTTGCTTGGCGTATATGTGGCGGAGGGATCAGTCCGAACTTCTGCAAGAAATGGTAGAGTGCGGTTTGGAAGCCATCATTATCAAAGTAGCAGCCATTGGTCTTGAACCCAGGAAACACCTTGGAAAATCCATCAGCCAAATGGTTTCATACCTTGAAAAAATGGTAAGATGAATTTAGGTGAGGATTTACCTGACCTTTTAATTGTGATATACATACTAGTACAATAATAGTTAGTGCGTGAGGAGTATTATGTGATCTTCTACTACATTGTTAAGCAAGGAGTAACTGCATTCTACATTCATTGTTGGGTCTGGAGGAACTACATTGTTGGGTCTGGAGGAACTACAGTGGACCCCCCGGAAATCGAACATTCTTCGTTCCAGAATGCTGTTCAAGTGCTGTTACTGAACGAATTTATTCCCATAAGGAATAATGTAAATTAGATTAGTCCATTTCAGACCCCAAAAATACACTTACAAAAGCACTTACAATAATAAACTTACATAATAGGTCGAGTTGGGAGGCGTTCGATTTCCGGTGGTCCACTGTACATTGTTGAGTCTGGAGTAACTACATTGTTTGGTCTGGAGTAACTACATTGTTGAGTCTGGAGTAACTACATTGTTGAGTCTGGAGTAACTACATTGTTGAGTCTGGAGTAACTACTATGTTGGATCTTCAATAACCACCACAGATTGAGTAACATAAAAGATGTTAGACAGAACATTCATTAGTCAGTGTGGTATATACATAACATGTCAATAAGTACAGCCTCTCCTTTCTTACCGACGTGGAGTTACGACGGGCTCTCCGATGAGTCAGTATTGTATGCCGTACGAGAACTTGGGTCATGGAAACGGGCAGCGCAGTATCTCAGTGTCAAGCATCTCAATCTCCTTCTTACAGCCACCCAATACACTAACTTTTAAAGTCTCCAAGACTACATATTTGTACAAATTTGTACTTGATTGTGCACCCCCATAGTACAAGATAGAAGTGCAGCAGCACTTGGAAGAGAAAAATGGAAGAAGTGCAATAGAAGTTCATTGTAAAGGGGTTAGTGATGGGTCTCAGTATCAAGCAATCTCCAGGACTACATATTTCGTATAAATTTGTATACTAGATTGTGCACCCCATAGTACAAGATAGAAGTGCAGCAGCACTTGGAAGAGGAAAGAGAGGAAAATGGAAGAAGTACAAAAGAAGTTCACTGTAAAGGGGTTAGCTGGTGTTTTCGTCTGTGTTTACATTCTTGGTCTCTCGTGGCAGCTTAATTATGATTAAACTCAGTGAACAAGATATGTCGATGATAATAATAATAAAATATAATTAATGATAAAATAGAATTAATCACTCTGGGGCTCTTTAAATGTCATATGTATTTCGTATAGGTTTGGTAGCTGACATTTAAAGCACTCCAGAGTGATTATTATTATTACAAGAAATAAATCTTTATCTTTATTATTATTAATTATTATTATTATTATTACAGTGAACCCTCGCTTATCGGCCATAATCCGTTCCAGAAGCTTGGTCTAAAAGCGAAATGGCCTAAAAGCGAAATAATATTTCCCATAAGAATTAATGTAAATACAATTAATCCGTTCCAGACAAAAATATAATTTTTTTTTTTAAGATTAACCCTTTGACTGTTTCGGTCGTATATATACTGTATGTCTTATGAGCCAATGTGTTTGACATATTAACCCTTTGGGGGTCGGTGCCGTACTAGTACGTTTTACAAGCAGGGGTTGGTGCCGTACTAGTACGCCCAAATTCTAGCGGCCTCAATTTAAGCAGAAAACGTCTGGTAGGCATACATATGAAAGAATGGGTCTGTGTGGTCAGTGTGCGCAGTATAAAAAAAATCCTGCAGTACACACTGCATAATGAGAGAAAAAAAACTCTGACCGTTTTTTTCGATTAAAACAGCGACTTTGCAGTCGATTTTCGTATGGTTTTTATTGATGTATTCTCGTTTTCTTGGTCTCATTTGATAGAATGGAAGATATATTAAAGAAATAGAGATGATTTTTATTGGTATGACAATGACAAGTACCTTGAAATTGAGCTCAAAGTAGCGAAAATGTTCGATATTTGACGATGTTCAAGAGTAAACAAATCACACCATGCCTCCAATACACATCAACTGGCGAGTCTTATATTCATGCACAAGTGCTCTGATATTATTTATACCATTTTTACAATGATGCAGTTGTATACATAACAGTAAATCTTCTATTTTTTGTGAGAATAAAAATTCAAAATGAAAAGCAAAAGTAATGGAACAGGGGCCTGGAGACGTGACTAATGAACAGAGAACATGTTATTTTAGTGCCAGGAATGTCTGCCTTGTTTACTCTGGACCCTATTTTGAAATTGGCATCGTTTGAAATTTGTGTGAAATTGGAAAATTGCCATTTTCTGACCACTATTTTGGGTAGATGAAATTGGTAAATAGGCTGTTTCTTGTACTCAATCGATAGAAGAAATGGAGTTGTAGCGAAATAGCTATAATTTTAGGAGACTGAAACAGTGGAATTTGTCGAGAAGAGGGCTCAAAGTGGGCAAAATCGCCGATGCGTAAGTGTCATGGCTACCGCTAACTTCGCGAAAGCATAATTCCGTTAGTTTTCGATCAAATTTCATAATTTTGGTGGCGTTATGATCGGAAAAAGATTCTCTATCATTTCATAAGAAAAAATTCATTTTTTTTTTTTCCAAAAAAATTTCGACCCCAGGAACACTTTCCTGAGAAGGCCTGTCGACCCCCAAAGGGTTAAAACGCATAAATTCTAGCGGCTTCAAATCAAGCAGGAGAAAGCTGGTAGGCCCACATGTGAGAGAATGGGTCTTCATGATCAGTGTGCACCATATAAAAAAAATTGGGCAGCCAGTGGTGCATTGTGGGAATGCCATTTCAGTAGTCCTTGTTCAGCATGCCTAGCGGTAAGAATTATCTGACTCCTTGGCGCATCTGGGACTCTTCTCTTCCTCAGTGATAGCTCTAACACAGATGGAAGTGTCTCTGAAGATAAATTTCATTGTTTTGAGGAGTTTGTGACCGAAAGCAATGCCCAGGATACCAGAAGGAAGGAAGCAAGAAAGAAAGTAAGGAAGGAAGGAAGGAAGGAAAGAAGAGATGGGAGGAAGGAAGGAAGGAAAGAAAAGATGAGAGGAAGGAAGGAAAGTAGAAGTAAGGAAGGAGGAAAGGAAGGAAGGAAGGAAGGAATTAAGAAAGGAAGAAAGAGAGAAAGGAAGGAAGGAAGAGATGAAAGTAAGGAAGAAACAAAAGAAGTAAGAAAGGAAGGAATGAAGGAAGAAAGGAAGACAGGAAGGAAGAGATGAGAGGAAGGAAGGAAGGAAATAAGTAAGTAAGAAAGGAAGGAATGAAGGAAGCTAGGAAGGTAGGTACGAAGGAAAGGAAGGAGGTTGTGGGGAAGAAGACATCATACCCCTTTTGTGTTGACAGGTTGACAGGCAGTGAGGGTGGTGAGTAATGGTATAATATGTCATTTTGACAGCTGCCTTACGCTGACTCAGCAAATTTAGATATCTACACACACACACACAGACACACACACAGCTTCAAGCTTCCACGTGCTAATAGCAGTTGATGGAAAGTGTCCAGTCATTATATATGTGTACAGTGGTCCCTCCGTTTTCGTGTATCTCTGTTTTCGTGTGTTTCAGTTTTCGTGCAGTTTTTTCGGGGAAAATTTACCTCTTGTTTTCGTGTGATTCCCTCCGTTTTCGTTCATGGTACGGAACCTGTCCAGTGCCCAGCGCACATACAAAGCCTGCAAGCCCGCCTCCCACGCACATTCTCAGGCAGTGTAGCATTGTTTCTGGTTGAGTGAACATTATCCTGCGAGTTCATACTAAACATTTCTTAACAATCCATTGTTTTTGGCCCTTGATTATTGTATGTGACTGCTAAATAAGCCACTATGGGCCCAAAGAAAGCTCCTAATGTCAGTCCTTTGGTAAAGAAAGTGAGGAACACCATAGAATTAAAGAAAGAAATCGTAGCAAAGTATCAAAGTGGAGTCGATAAAGGCTATAGCACCAGCCGGCGTTAAAGTGTAGCATTAACAGTGTAGCAAGTAAGTTAAGCCATTAATCGATAGAAAAATGACGACACGAAACCTAACTCCTCCATTGTTTGTTTGAGGAATATAGGGACAGACTAGAGCTGCCGTCTGCCAACATCTCCTCCAAGGTAAGTGTAAATCTTTCTTATTTATAGAAGTGTGAATATTCCTTTTTTATAAATTAAAGTGTAAATATTTCTTATTTATAAATTATGTACATTGTGTGAATAGGGCTGGTGGCGGCCTGCTGCTGCTGCCGACCTCCACCAGCAGTGGCCCATATACCCAACAAAAACAATACTACCGCCAGTTCTCTCATACATGATGACATATTTTATTCATTCTAGATTATATATCATGTTTATATGTTATTAATATTGTTTATTATGTCATATTAGATGAATTGTGATAGATAAATAAGCCGTAGAGTTTATATTAGTGTCGTATTGAAGAGCTATCTTGTCCTGCCTCCAAACTCTCCTGCCTCTCTCATACACCAACAAACCAGTTGTTGTTGCTGTTTCCAGCCTGGACAGGATTGAATTCTGTTCACTCCGTGAAGCTGACTGGAAACTAGTGATGGTTGAGGCAGTGGTGGTGAGA
The DNA here is from genome assembly GCA_009830355.1 of Cherax destructor. Lineage (NCBI taxonomy): Eukaryota > Metazoa > Arthropoda > Malacostraca > Decapoda > Parastacidae > Cherax > Cherax destructor. The sequence goes on along the minus strand of WNWK01038560.1, from coordinate 10,598 downwards.
GGCAGTGGTGGTGAGAGGCAGTGGTGGTGAGAGGCAGTGGTACTTGTTGGTTGAGGCAGTGTTAGAGGCAGTGGTACTTGTTGGTTGAGGCAGTGTTAGAGGCAGTGGTGGTAAGAGGCAGTCTTAATGTAGAGTGGGAGGTGAGTAAACAAGATTAAATGAATAAACGAGAGAGAATGAGAGTGTACAATGTTCGGGAGTTTTGTCAACAAACCAGTTATTGTTGTTACCAGCCTGGACAGGAATGAATTCTGTTCAATCCGTGTAGCCGACTGGAAAGAAGTGATCTAATGCAGTTAGCATTAGTACTAACTCCGTTTTCTCTTATACTAATGCTTCTGAAGGAGGAAAGAATGGGAAGATGTTTTCATAGCTGGACCGAGTATGCCCGCCACCACATTTGTAATGACACATATTTTATTCATTCTAGAGTGTATATCAGGTTTTTATGTTATTTATATTGTTTATTATGTCATATTAGATGAATTGTGATAGATAAATAAGCCGTAGAGCTGATATTAGTGTCACAATGAAGCATTTTGTCCTGCCTCCCAACAATAAACTCGCCTCCCTCTCTCTCCATCTTCCATACACCAACAAGAGTCGCTAATTAAGGTAAGTGTGATGTTAAATGTTCATTTATACATGTTATTAGTGCTTTATATTTATTTGTCATTTTTTTCTGTATGTAAATCTATTTTTAATCTCTAAAAAAATATTTTTTGTTAATACTCCTGGGTGTCTGAAACGGATTAATTGAATTTACATTATTTCTTTTGGGGAAAATGGCTTCAGTTTTCGTGTGTTTCAGTTTTAGTGCATCCCTCAGGAACGGATTAAGCACAAAAACGGAGGGACCACTGTATATATATTATAGAAGCTATTGGAGTGTGAGCAGGGTAACATTTTGTGAAGGGATTCAGGGAAACCAGTTAATTGATTTAGTTGGACTTGAGTCCTGGAAATGGGAAGTACAGTGGTCCCTCGGTTTTCATATATCTCCAAACTCGAACATTTATGTAATTGTATTTTCGTAAGTGCTCTTTCAAGTGTATTTTTGGGGGTCTGAAATAGACTAATCTACGTGACATTATTTCTTAAGGAAGTAAATTTGTTCGGTAATGGCACTTGAGCAGCATTCTGGAACGAATTTTTGGCGAAAACTGAAGGACCACTGTACAATGCCTGCACTTTAAAGGAGGGGTCTGGGATAGTGATAGTTCTCAGCTGTCGTATCTGAGCACCTCTGCAAAGACAGTGATTATGTATGAGTGTGGTGAAAGTGTTGAATGATGATGAAAGTATTTTCTTTTTGGGGATTTTCTTTCTTTTTGGGTCACCCTGCCTTGGTGGGAGATGGCCGACTTGTTGAAAAAAAAAATATAGAACAATAGTAATAAACAATTTTTTTTATTGTTGGTTTGTGTAAACAAGTTTTGTAAACAATATAATGATACTAATGTTTGTGCGATTATTGTGTTGCATACAATGAGTGTATATATATACATTGCACCATACTTTGGTTTCACAAGCCACATAAGTTATGTGAAAAAAGAAAATAGGGAAAAAAGCAAGAAACCTTTGAAAGGAACTAAACCAAAGTTTACCGGGTGAGCAGCATTCGCCGCTGTTGCCATTCGCTGCTCATTTTTTGCCAACTTTATGCCTCTATATCTCGGTAAGTACTGATCGCAAATTTTTTTTTTTGTGCTTAAAAGAATCAGAAAGATAATCTTAACATTTTGATAAGAAAAAATTATTTTTTTTTCGAATATTTTGCAACACCAGGAGACACTTCAGGATTTGGGGTTGCAACAGTCAAAGGGTTAACTATAGTTTTACATACACAAAACAATGAGAACTAAATAAAATGACTAAAGAAATGGATAAATGAACATTTAAATCACTATTACATACCTTTGGTATGTAATAGGTTGGTAGACAGCAACCACCCAGGGAGGTACTACCGTCCTGCCAGGTGACTGTGAAACAGAAACCTGAAACTGTTTTACATGATGGTAGGATTGCTGGTGTCTTTTTTCTGTCTCATAAACACGCTGGATAACAGGTATATCTAGCTACTTCTACTTACACTTTAGGTCACACTACACTGGCATACACATGCATATATATACATACACACATCTAGGTTTTTCTTCTTTTTCTTAATAGCTCTTGTTCTTTTTATTTTCTCTATTGTCCATGGGGAAGTGGAAAAGAATCTTTCCTCCGTAAGCAATGCGTGTCGTATGAGGCGACTAAGATGCCGGGAGCAATGGGCTAGTAACCCCTTCTCCTGTACAAATCTACTAAAAACGAGAAGAAAAAAAACTTTATAAAACTGGGTTGTCTGAATGTGCGTGGATGTAGTGCGGATGATAAGAAAGAGATGATTGCCAATGTTATGAATGAAAAGAAGTTGGATGTCCTGGCCCTAAGCGAAACAAAGCTGAAGGGGGTAGGCGAGTTTCAGTGGGGAGAAATAAATGGGATTAAGTCAGGAGTATCTGAGAGAGTTAGAGCTAAGGAAGGGGTAGCAATAATGTTGAAGGATCAGTTATGGAAGGAAAAGAGGGAATATGAATGTGTAAATTCAAGGATTATGTGGATTAAAATAAGGGTCGGATGCGAAAAGTGGGTCATAATAAGCGTGTATGCACCTGGAGAAGAGAGGAGTGTAGAGGAGAGAGAGAGATTTTGGGAGATGTTAAGCGAATGTATAGGAACTTTTGAACCAAATGAGAGAGTAATTGTGGTAGGGGACCTAAATGCTAAAGTGGGAGAAACATGCAGAGAGGGTGTAGTAGGTAAGTTTGGGGTGCCAGGTGTAAATGATAATGGGAGCCCTTTGATTGAACTTTGTATAGAAAGGGGTTTAGTTATAGGTAATACATATTTTAAGAAAAAGAGGATAAATAAGTATACAAGATATGATGTAGGGCGTAATGATAGTAGTTTGTTGGACTATGTATTGGTAGATAAAAGACTGTTGAGTAGACTTCAGGATATACATGTTTATAGAGGGGCCACAGATATATCAGATCACTTTTTAGTTATAGCTACAGTGGGAGTAAAAGGTAGATGGGATACAAGGAAAATAGAATCAGTAAGTAAGAGAGAGGTGAAGGTTTATAAACTAAAAGAGGAGGCAGTTAGGGTAAGATATAAACAACTATTGGAGGATAGATGGGCTAGTGAGAGTGTAGGCAATGGGGTTGAAAATGTATGGGATAGATTTAAAAATGTAGTGTTAGAGTGTTCAGCAGAAGTTTGTGGTTACAGGCGAGTGGGTGCGGGAGGGAAGAGGAGCGATTGATGGAATGATGATGTAAAGAGAGTAGTAAGGGAGAAAAAGTTAGCATATGAGAGGTTTTTACAAAGTAGAAGTGATGCAAGGAGGGAAGAGTATATGGAGAGAAAAAGAGAGGTTAAAAGAGTGGTGAAGCAATGTAAAAAAAGAGCAGATGAGAGAGTGGGTGAGATGTTATCAGCAAATTTTGTTGAAAATAAGAAAAAGTTTTGGAATGAGATTAATAAGTTGAGGAAGCCTAGAGAACAAATGGATTTGACAGTTAAAAATAGAAGAGGAGAGTTATTAAATGGAGAGTTAGAGGTATCGGGAAGATGGAGAGAATATTTTGAGGAGTTGTTAAATGTTGATGAAGACAGGAAGCTGTGATTTCGTGTGTAGGGCAAGGAGGAATAACATCTTGTAGGAGTGTGGAAGAGCCAGTTGTGAGTGTAGGGGGAAGTTCGTGAGGCAGTGGGTAGAATGAAAGGGGTAAGGCAGCTGGGATTGATGGGATAAAGATAGAAATGTTAAAAGCAGGTGGGGATATAATTTTGGAGTGGTTGGTGCTATTATTTAATAAATGTATGGAAGAGGGTAAGGTACCTAGGGATTGGCAGAGTGCGTGTATTGTTCCTTTGTATAAAGGCAAAGGGGACAAAAGAGAGTGCAAAAATTATAGGGGAATAAGTCTGTTGAGTGTACCTGGTAATGTGTATGGTAGAGTTATTATTGAAAGAATTAAGAGTAAGACAGAAAGTAGGATAGCAGATGAACAAGGGGCTTTAGGAAAGGTAGGGGTGTGTAGACCAAGTGTTTACAGTGAAACATATAGGTGAACAGTATTTGGATAAGGGTAAAGATGTTTTTGTGGCATTTATGGATTTGGAAAAGGCGTATGATAGGGTAGATAGGGGGCAATGTGGCAGATGTTGCAGGTGTATGGAATAGGAGGAAGGTTACTGAAAGCAGTAAAGAGTTTTTATGAGGATAGTGAGGCTCAGGTTGGAGTGTGTAGGAGGGAAGGGACTATTTCCCAGTAAAAGTGGGCCTTAGACAAGGATGTGTGATGTCACCGTGGTTGTTCAATATATTTATAGATGGGGTTGTAAGAGAAGTGAATGCGAGGGTCTTGGCAAGAGGTGTTGGGCTAAAAGATAAAGAAGCAAATACAAAGTGGGAGTTGTCACAGTTGCTTTTTGCTGATGACACTGTGCTTTTGGGAGATTCTGAAGAGAAGTTGCAGAGGTTGGTGGATGAATTTGGTAGGGTGTGTAAAAGAAGAAAATTGAAAGTGAATATAGGAAAGAGTAAGGTGATGAGGATAACAAAAAGAATAGGTGACGAAAGATTGGATATCAGATTGGAGGGAGAGAGTATGGAGGAGGTGAATGTATTCAGATATTTGGGAGTGGACATGTCGGCGGATGGGTCTATGAAGGATGAGGTGAATCATAGAATTGATGAGGGGAAAAGGGTGAGTGGAGCACTTCGGAGTCTGTGTTAATGTTGCAGTTTTATAACTGTAGTGTAAAGCACCCCTCTGGCAAGACAGTGATGGAGTGAATGATGATGAAAGTTTTTCTTTTTCGGGCCACCCTGCCTTGGTGGGAATCGGCCGATGTGTTAATAAAAAAATACATACCTTTATTGAAGGCAGGAGGAGAGTATTGTTTGGAGACAGGACAAAATACTCCTTCAATATGATGCTAATATCAACTCTATACGGCTTATTTATCTATCACAATTCATCTAATATGACATAATAAACAATATAAATAACATAGAAACCTCATATACACTCTAGAATGAATAAAATGTCATTACGTATGTGGCTAGTGGTGGCGGCGGCGGAGGCGGCAGGAGTTTGTTTGGAGACAGCACAAGATAGTCTTTCAATATGACACTAATATCAACACTACGGCTTATTTATCTTTCACAATTCATCTTATATGACATAATAAATAATATTAACCCTTTGACTGTCGCAACCCCAAATCCTGAAGTGTCTCCTGGTGTCGCAAAATATTAAAAAAAAAAATCTTATGAAATGATAGAGAATCTTTTCCTGATGGTAATGACACCAAAAGTACGAAATTTGATGGAAAACTTACGCATTTACGCTCTCGCGAAGTTAGTGATCTCGGCGATATATGCATCGGCGATTTCGCCGACTTTGAGCCCTATTTTTGACCAATTCCATTGTTCGAGTCGACAAAACTCATAGCTATTTCTTTAGAACTCCATTTGTTCTATCGACTGAGTACAAGAAACCGCCAATTTGCCGATTTCAACTACACAATAAAGTGGTCAGAAATTGGCAATTTGGCCAATTTCATGCAAAATAAAAAAGATGTCAATTTCAAAATAGGGTCCAGAATAAACAATGCAGACATTCCTGGCACTAAAATAAGATTTTCTCTGTTCATTAGTCACATCTTTAGGCCCCTCTTATATTACTCTTGCTTTCTATATTGATTTTTTATTCACACAAAAAATAGAAGATTTACTGTTATGCAGACTACTGCATTATTGTAAAAATGGTATAAATAATATCAGTGCTCTTGTGAAAGAATATTAGACTCGCCAGTTGACGTGTATTGGACGCGTGGCGTGATTTCTTTACTCTTGAACATTGGCAAAAATTGAACATTTTCGCTACTTTGAGCTCAATTTCAAGCTCGCTTTCATCACGAAACTAATCAAAATCATTTCTATTTCTGTAATATGTTTTCCATTCTGTCAAATGAGACCACAAAAAAGAGAATACAACCATAAATACTATTCGAAAATACACCTTAAAATCAGCGTTTTAACCCTTAACCCCTTGAGGGTCGACAGGCCTTCTCTGAAAAACGTTCTCAGGGTTGAACATTTTTTTGAAAAAAAAAAAAAATTTCCTTATGAAATGATAGAGAATCTTTTTCCGATCATAACGACACCAAACGTTTGAAATTTGAATGAAAACTTACGGAATTATGCTCTCGCGAAGTTATCGGTCTCGAAGATGTTTACGCATCGGCGATTTCACCCACTTTTAGCCCTATTTTTGGCCAATTCCAATGTTCCAGTCCACTAAAATCATAGCTATTTTGCTAGAACTCCATTTCTTCTATCGATTGAGTAGAAGAACCCGCCTATTTACCAATTTCAACTACCCAAAATAGTAGTCAGAAAATGACAATTTGGCCAATTTCACACAAATTTCAAACGATACCAATTTCAAAATAGGGTCCAGAATAAACAAGGCAGACATTCCTGGCACTAAAATAACATCATCTCTGGTCACATCTCCAGGCCCCTCTTACATTACTTTTGCTTTCCATTTTGAATTTTTATTCTCACAAAAAAATAGAAGATTTACTGTTATGTATACAACTGCATCATTGTAAAAATGGTATAAATAATATCAGCGCACATGTGCAAGAATATTAGACTCGCCAGTTGATGTGTATTGGACGCATGGTGTGATTTGTTTACTCCTGAACATCGGCGAAAATTGAACATTTTCGATATTTTGAGCTCAATTTCAAGGTACTACAGTGGTACCTCGAGTTACGATGGTCCCCAAAATCGCCCTTTTATGTAAGTTTATTTTTTTAAATGCTTTTGTAAGTATATTTTTGGGGGTGTAAAAGGACTAGTCTATTTTACATTATTCCTTATGGGGATAAATTCGTTTGGTAATGGCACTTGAACAGCATTCTCGAACGAAAAAATATCGTAACTCGAGGTACCACTGTACTTGTCATTGTCAAACCAATCAAAATCATCTCAATTTCTGTAATATATCTTCCATTCTATCACATGAGACCAAGAAAACGAGAATACATCAATAAATACCATAGGAAAATAGACTGCAAAGTCGCTGTTTTAAACTAAAAAAACGGTCGGAGTTTTTTTTTCTCATTAGGCAGTGTGTGGTGCAGGATTTTTTTATACTGGGCACACTGACCACATAGACCCATTCTTTCATATGTAGGCCTACCAGCCGTTTCCTGCTTAATTTGAAGTTGCTAGAATTTACGCGTACTAGTACGGCACCAACCCCTGCTCGTAAAACGTACTAGTATGGCACCGACCCTGAAAGGGTTAAACGGTCCAAACGTATATATATGTTAGTACCGCTGTTGCCCCAAACGTATATTTACGTTTTTTTTTCATTCCTTCAAAATTGGCGCGATAGGCCAGAGTCGCCTAGGCATGAGAGAATGGGTCTGCGCACTCAGTGTACGCCTGGTTAAAAAAATCCTGGACGCCTGGGTACCACATGGTAGCACCAGTTACATTCAGCTCAATCTTGGGTCAACATCATGGCACATCCTTGTGATTCACCCATGCCTTGTCGTATTAACACTCTACTATTCGAGGAAAGTGATATACAATGTGAAATTAGTGGATTTGACACCGATGTGACCACTAATAATCAAGGAATTAGTGAAAATATCGACGATAACCCAGATGACCCTCAGCCCATCACCTCTGGGGTGGCCACTTGGCCACACCAGACTCTGGGCCAAGCACCTCTGGGGTAGCCAGTGTGGCCACACCAGTCCCTAGGCCAAGCACTTTGGGGTGGCCAGTGTGGCCACACAAGACCCTGGGCCAAGCACCTCTGGAGTGGCGAGTGTTACCCATAGGCAACTACGCAAGAGGAAACTATCATTTTCCCGGTGTTTTAGTGATAGTGAAAGTGATGTAAGTGACGAAGAGATTGATTTTATGCCATTGGAGGATTCGTCTAGTGATAGTGATGTTCATTATTCACCTGTGAAGCGTACTTTTAGGCGTCTTGGCCTACGTTCAGGCAGTGTGCCATATGCAGTCACCAAGGGTCGTGGCAGGTCACGATCCAAAACCCCGGCCACTGATAGTGATAGTGATCATGAAGGTGAATTTGCGGGGATGGAGGAAGAAGTGGTGGGTGGCATGGTGCCTGGACCACATGGCGCGGTGGGTGGACAGACAAAGGACAGCCCAGCACCCCCTCAGCCATGTGCTGCCTCCACTCCTGTCCCCCCAGCTGCTCCCCCATGCCACAGGTCCACCCTGCACCATGTGACTGAGAGTGGAAAAGGACACAAAGTGTATTCGTGCCACAGCCTTTTGATTTTGATGTGAGTGGAAGTGGCATCCTGCCAGAATGTCCCATAACGAATGAGTCTACAGAGTTAGACTTTTTCCAGTTATACTTTGACGAGCCTATAATGAACTTGATAGTGACCCAGACGAACAATTATTACCGCTATATCATGGCCAACACAGCAGAGGTTGGGGAATCGTCGCGGCTGCGTAGGTTGAAAGATACAACAGTGGCTGAAATGTATTTATTCCTTGCCACTGTCATGCTTATGCCACATACCTATAAGAACAATATACGTAACTACTGGTCCACAGACAACTTTGTCAGTACTCCTATCTTCTGTGACCTCCTTCCCTGCAACAGATTCATTCTGTTGCTACGAATGTTGCACTTCTCAGACAGGAATATGCCCAACAGAAATGACCTTCTATACAAAATCCGGGAAGTGTTTATGTACCTGAAGCAGAAATTCAGTGCATACTTTTATCCCTTCAAGAACATTGTTGTTGACGAGTCCTTGATTCTATTCAAGGGGCGACTGTCATTCAAGCAATATATACTGAGCAAACGTAATCGCTTTGGTATAAAACTTTTTGTTATGTGCGACTGTGAGACAGGTCTTGTGTTAGATGTCACTGTATACACCGGGAAAAACACACTCGATGATACAAGGCGCATGTTGGGCATTTTTGGTGATGTTGTTCGCTGGATGATGGAACCATACCTTCGCAAGGGCCATACATTGTACACAGACAACTGGTATACAAGCCCTATGCTCGCTGATTTCCTGCATGTGAACAATACTGATATATGTGGAACAGTGAGAAGGAATAAAAAACATATGCCAAGGTTCAGTGGCAGTGTTGAAGATACAGTGCAAGTGTTTCATGCCAATGACATCATGGCACTGACGTGGCATGACAAACGGGATGTGACATTTCTGTCAACCATCCATAGAAACGAGATGGTACAAACAGACAAAGTGAACCGGCACACCAATGAACATATTGTCAAGCCAGCTGTTGTCGTCGACTATACGAACAATATGCGACTAGTTGACAAGTGTGACATGATGATAGGGTTTATTGACTGTGTACGTAGGAGTTGCAAGTGGTATATAAAACTGTTTTTCCACCTTGTATACATTGCAGTGATCAATGCATTCAATATGTACAAAATAAAGACTGGAAAACGACAATATTTTGCAGAATTCTCCCTGAATATCGTAAAACAGATAGCAAAAAAGTATGGTACCACACCTGTACCTGCCCCTCAACAGCGACTTGTCCCCCAACCACAACCACAGCCATTGGGGGAAGTGCCACACCGAATCATCCCTAACTGTCACTACCTGGTATGTTTACCACCTACCCCAAAGAAGAAGCATTCCCAGAAAAAGTGTGTTGTGTGTGCTACCACCACAAATCGACCCCAACAGTGGAAGGACACAAGATTCATATGTCACCAGTGTGGAGTGGCACTCTGTATGAATCCATGCTTCATGGAGTATCATACAATCGGGGAATTCTAGAAACATAAGTGAGACATATAAATACTTGTATATAGTTGTACATAATAGAATGTGATTCAGCCAGGTGTGCAAAATCACCTATCAGTGTGTACATGTGTGTTTGTATCAGTATGATAATAATTTCTTATATAATATTGGTGTATAATATTGGGTCATAATAAGCGTGTATGCACCTGGAGAAGAGAGGAGTGTGGAGGAGAGAGAGAGATTTTGGGAGATGTTAAGCGAATGTATAGGAACTTTTGAACCAAGTGAGAGAGTAATTGTGGTAGGGACCTAAATGCTAAAGTAGGAGAAACATGTAGAGAGGGTGTGGTAGGTAAGTTTGGGGTGCCAGGTGTAAATGATAATGGGATCCCTTTGATTGAACTTTCTATAGAAAGGGGTTTAGTTATAGGTAATACATATTTTAAGAAAAAGAGGATAAATAAGTATACAGTGGACCCTCGGTTAACGAAAGGCTTAGTTAACGAAAAAATCGGTTACCGAAAGTTTTTTCGGTATCAGTTACCGAAAAAACCCTCGGTTAGCGAAACGTATTAGACCTGTCCGCCTGCTCCGCGCCTGGCCTGCGCAAGACGGCAGTGAAGCGTTGTTTACCATTGAGAGAACATTACCCAGCGCACTCTTTCAAACATTCACAATACAGTGGTCCCTCGGTTTTCGGCGAAAATTCGTTCCAGAATGCTGCTCAA
>WNWK01038559.1:0-17880 GCA_009830355.1 Cherax destructor | reverse complement strand
GGCAGGCTCTACATAGCTTTAAGCAGAGGTATGATAAAGCTCATGGCGAGGGAGAGTGACCCAGTAGCGGCCAGTGAAGAGGCGGGGCCAGGAGCTTTGACTCACCCTGCAACCACAACTAGGTGAGTACAACTAGGTGAGTACATACAACAGGCCCAGTTTTCAATCGACATGTGCATAGGACAAAATGGTAATCAATACAATACAACACGGCCGCCAGTAGCGGCCAGTGAAGAGGCGGGGCCAGGAGCTATGTCTCGACTCCGCAACCACAACTCAGGTGAGTCACACACACACACGCGTGGCAATGCTTTATTTACAGGGAGCAAAGTCAGGTATTTTCCAGAATGGTCTGTAAGGTGAGGTGAGGATCTCACCTTCAAGGACCATAACACCGTAGCAATCGCATCTGCTAGAAAATGACAGGATGGATAATGAGAACCTTCAAAACCAGGTGGGGAATTAAGAGATTACCGGTCTGGGCTTCACTGCCACTTACAACAAAATAATCTCCCGGGGAGATGACCGACTAGTATAATTTTACCGCGGTTACCCCCGTTGAAGCGTGTGAGAAAACTTGACCCACTCCCAAGAATTATAGGTAACGCAAAGTTTAGAGAGATGGGTTTCATTACAGAAGAGACAATCTCTTCTTGGCTCGACAGGCTTACCCCCCGGGTTCCCCTTTACTGGGGTGTTTATTCTTCCTGTCTTGTTGTGACGAACCACTATTACTGGTCCCTGTCACTTGATGTGTGCCAACATAACCCTTTTTAGTGGATGGGTTGTAACTATTACCATTGGGATAATTTTTCCCTTTGTGGAACTTTATTAATGACTCAACGTCATCATGACCTGTATTATTAAAAGTAGTGGGCTAGCTAGTCAGCAGTTGAACAATTAATTCTTGCAAACCTATCCTTATTTCCTCCAATCCAAAGTAACCCTTGTGGTACTTGTTAGATAACCACTCTATCGTCTTATGGTTCAATTGCTTTTGTACCATCGCACTCACCAACCAATCTGATTCCTCCAGCCTATGTTTATTACTCAAGATCTTGAGAGTGCTCTCTAGTTTAATCCGAAATTGCTGCAAGCCTTTATAGTTGTGATCTGGAGTTTTCAAATTCAAACAGCATAGTTGCCAGATCCAATCTACGCTGTCTGAATTACCATAAGTACTTCTTTAACAGACTAACAGCTTCTGTATAAGAGTCGTTTATATTGGGGAAAGCCTGAATGAGAATGAGGCATCTCCCTCAATTGTCCCTTTAAATAAATCAACTTATTAACATGTTCAAGATCATTCTATCATGTACCATTGCCTTAAAAATGGACCAGAATCCTCCCAGCTGTCTCCTGGCTGGAACGACAGCAATTGTACCTCTGGGAGTTTGGGGAGGGACATTTTATTTACTGTGTGAGGCTGGCCCACTACGTTATCTACACTCTTTGCACTGTGCAAAGCCTAGTTTTACAGACAGAATATGTTCCTCCACTTCATAATATTGCTCAAACAGTGTTTCTATTTCAGCATTATCTGTACAATTCTCCATCAAGTCCTTTTCATATTCCTTAAACCACAACTTGTATGACTCATATCTACTATTTAAGGAGTCAAAATACAATTTTAATTCATTGAGGTCCACTGTATCTTGGTCCATTAACTCCGCGCACTTACTGAGTGCCTTTGTCACATGACCCTTACGAGCTTGTAACGAGGCTTTCTTTGTTTTAATATCTATGGGCTTGCCACTCCCAGCAGCTTCATCGGGTCCAACCATGGTTATAGAATTAATAACCACTGCTGTCACAAATTAAATAAATTGTTTATAAAGGTGATTCTCACACCTCACTCTTGCACAAATCGTAGCCACGCCTGGGCTAGCAATTGATTGGACTAATTATTACAATTCACCCCACAATTAATTAATCTGTGTACTCTATACTCACTTTCTACAATCAGTCACTTAATTATTAAATAATTAATTCAATTGATTAATTCACTAATCACATCCGGTTCAGGAAGGACCAACGGGCGATGTGGGGAATTAAGAGATTACCGGTCTGGGCTTCACCGCCACTTACAACAAAATAATCTCCCGGGGAGATGACCGACTAGTATAATTTTACCGCGGTTACCCCCGTTGAAGCGTGTGAGAAAACTTGACCCACTCCTGGTCGCATCCAAGGGGTCCCTTCGATATTCTCACTCTAAATCCACATCTATCCTTGACAAGTTTATTAAGAATGCGTAACACCATTAGTTACGGTATTGTTAATTTTAGTGGACTGTATAGGTTAATATTTGACTGATTGGGGAGAAGGAGGAGAGAGTACAATTTGGTAAGATCACTCACCCTTTATCCGTGTCTTGGGTGTTCACTGGAGACCTTCATTATTCCCACCACAGACCTACATTATCCTAACATACCTACTGGCCAGACGGTTGCTAAGATAATAAGAGTACTTACAGTGGGGAAGAATCAGCATTCTTGTTGCTATTCTTCGACGGATCTCGTGGTCCTGCTAGGTAGAGATTATTCTTCCGGCAAGACGATGATGTTGGTGGTTGTCCCGATGAGTCAAGAGAAGATTGATCCCTTGAACTCTCTTACGCCCACGAGACCGGGCGTTATTTAACGTGGTTGGTCGGGGTAGCGATTCATATCCTCTCACTATTCCCCTTTATTACAGTTTATACGTAACACTTTAAACACTATTCACCCGTCGGTTTAATGTCCCACTAATTTACCCTCGTTAGAAGTTAATCCATTAATAATTGTGTACGATGAACACTGATCAAACTGACGCACATTTCCTCTATCAACAAACCGTAATGGCGGCGTCGGTCACTATTTAACACATTATCACTCTATTATTGTAGTTTCTTGGACTTAATGTCAAACATTATACCCGGCGAATATTCACAACATTCACTATTGTGAAGAGAGACCATTAACCGCGATTTGGTCGTTGTAAACGCCGATTCCCGTCTCCTTTATAACCAGAACTCTCCCATCGTTCTACCTTCTTCCGCTTATCCCACGAGACAGACAGCCTGGGCGACTTCACTTGACCCAGCTCCGCGTACCCACGCGACCGTCGGTATGGTTCTGTTTTGATCTCAAGTAAAATACGAATCAACAGCCACACATTAAGAATATTCACATTAGAAAGGCTATCGAGTATAACCTTTCAGGAAAATACCCAATATTTTCCACACCAGGGATGCAAAGCCCATGTTGACACTTTACAAATCGCTTGTTCTATCTAGGCTGGAATATTGCTGCACACTAACTGCACCTTTCAAGGCAGGTGAAATTGCTGACCTTGAAAATGTGCAGAGAACCTTCACGGCACGCATAACTGCGATAAACCACCTCAATTACTGGGAACGCTTGAAGTTTCTAAACCTGTTCTCCCTAGAACGCAGGCGGGAAAGATACATAGTTATATACACGTGGAAAATTCTCGAGGGATTAGTACCAAACTTGCACACGAAAATCACTCCCTACGAAAGCAAAAGACTCGGCAGGCGATGTAACATCCCCCCAATGAAGAGCAGGGGTGCCATTAGCACGTTGAGGGACAACACAATAATTGTCAGGGGCCCAAGATTGTTCAACTGCCTCCCAGCATACATAAGGGGGATTACGAACAAACCCCTGGCTGTCTTCAAGCAGGCACTGGACAGGCACCTAAAGTCGGTACCTGACCAGACAGGCTGTGGTTCGTACGTTGGACTGCGTGCGGCCAGCAGTAACAGCCTGGTTGATCAGGCTCTGGTCCAACATGAGGCTTGGTCACAGACCGGGCCGCGGGGGCGTTGACCCCTTGAATTCTCTCCAGGTAAACTCCAGGTACCACTGTGGATAAAATACTTTGACATATGTTGAATATTTCTGAGTGAGTTGTCTCTGATCAATAGCATCAATGGAAATAAGTCACTCTGACTTTTTTGGGTTAGTTTAGTTAGTTAGTTTGATATCTTTATTATGCACTCCATACCCATCCTGTGGGCGGTAGTCAAAAGATTACAGAGGTACATAATGGGTCCAGGGACTGGACCTCATAGTTTGATAGCTGAGCAAGTTACAAAGGTAATGAACTCAGATGGATCTGGTCCCAATCATGACAAGTTACAAAGGTATTTGCAGATTACAGAGGTATATAAAGGGTCCAGAGACTGGGCCCCAAAGTTTTGATAGCTGAACAAGGTACAAAGGTAATGAATTCACTAGTTACAAGGTAATGAATCATGTAAGTAAGTAAATTTACTTACGTCTATACATGGTTGCAATCATGAACAAATTATAAAGCAATGAGCAATCTATTAGTCTACACCCGGCCACAACTGTAATGAGTTATTGGTGCAAATTTTAATTGTTGGATCACACATACACATATACATATACACATACATATACACACACATACACACACACATACACATACACACAAGGGTCAGTCCTAGGACCTGTACTGGTTTTCGTATATGTGAATGACATAACGGAAGGGATAGACTCAGAAGTGTCCCTGTTTGCAGATGATGTGAAGTTAATGAGAAGAATCAAATCAGTCGAGGATCAGGCAGGACTACAAAGAGACCTGGACAGGCTACAAGCCTGGTCCAGTAACTGGCTCCTTGAATTTAACCCTGCCAAATGTAAAGTCATGAATATCGGGGAAGGGCAAAGAAGACCGCAGACAGAGTATAGTCTAGATGGCCAAAGACTGCAAACCTCACTCAAGGAAAAAGATCTTGGGGTGAGTATAATACCGAGCACATCTCCTGAGGCACACATCAATCAGATAACTGCTGCAGCATACGGGCGGCTGGCAAACCTAAGAATAGCGTTCCAATACCTCACTAAGGAATCATTCAAGACTCTGTACACCATATACGTCAGGCCCATACTGGAGTATGCAGCACCAGTTTGGAACCCACACCTGGTCAAGCACGTCAAGAAATTAGAGAAAGTGCATAGGTTTGCAACAAGACTAGTCCTAGAGCTAAGGGGATTGTCCTACGAAGAAAGGTTAAGGGAAATCGGCCTGACGACACTAGAGGACAGGAGGGTTAGGGGAGACATGATAACGACATATAAAATACTGCGAGGAATAGATAAGGTGGACAGAGACAAGATGTTCCAGAGAGGGGACACAGAAACAAGGGGTCACAATTGGAAGTTGAAGACTCCTATGAGTCAAAGGGATGTTAGGAAGTATTTCTTCAGTCATAGAGTTGTCAGGAAGTGGAATAGCCTAGAAAGCGACATAGTGGAGGCAGGAACCATACATAGTTTTAAGACTAGGTTTGATAAAGCTCATGGAGCAGGGAGAGAGAGGACCTAGTAGCAATCAGTGAAGAGGCGGGGCCAAGGGCTATGTCTCGACCCCTGCAACCACAAATAGGTGAGTACAAATAGGTGAGTACACACATATATACATACACACACACACACGCACATACAACAGGCCCAGTTTTCAATCG
This sequence comes from Cherax destructor, assembly GCA_009830355.1. Classification (NCBI taxonomy): domain Eukaryota; kingdom Metazoa; phylum Arthropoda; class Malacostraca; order Decapoda; family Parastacidae; genus Cherax; species Cherax destructor. The sequence continues at coordinate 12,383 of WNWK01038559.1, read as the reverse complement.
ACATGTGCATAGGACAAAATGGTAATTAATACACATACATACACACACACACAAAGAAAGAAGGGTCAGAGGAGACATGATAACGACATACAAAATACTGCGGGGAATTGACAAGGTAGATAGTGACAGGTTGTTTCAGAGAGGGAACACAGAAACAAGGGGACACAACTGGAAGCTGAAGACTCAGATGAGTCAAAGGGATGTCAGGAAACATTTCTTCAGCCACAGAGTAGTCAGGAAGTGGAATGGACTAGAGAAAGATATAGTGGAGGCAGGAACCATACATAGTTTTAAGACAAGGTATGATAAAGCTCATGGAGCAGGGAGAGCAGAGACCCAGTAGCAGACAGCGAAGAGGCGGGGCCAGGAGCTGAGTCTCGACCCCTGCAACCACAATTAGGTGAGTACAATTAGGTGAGTACACACACACACACACAGCTGGGTAGACAGGACGGGGTGCGTCACCAACAACGGATGTATCAAGTGCTAGAGGGCATACACACAACTGAGGAGGAGGTGAAGCAGTTACTCAGTGACCTTGATACCTCAAAGGCGATGGGTCCGGACAATATCTCCCCGTGGGTTCTTCGGGAAGGAGCTGAGGTACTGAGTGTGCCACTTACCATAATATTCAACACATCCCTTGAAACTGGGCAGCTACCTGAGGTATGGAAGAAGGCCAACGTAGTCCCCATCTTTAAAAAAGGAGACAGAAAAGAGGCACTAAACTATAGACCGGTGTCACTTACGTGTATAGTGTGCAAAGTCCTGGAGAAAATCATCAGGAAAAGAATGGTGGAGCACCTAGAGCTGAACAGGATAATAAACACCAGACAGCACGGATTCCGGGAAGGCAAATCCTGTGTAACAAACCTCCTAGAGTTCTATGATAAAGTAACAGAGGTAAGGCAAGAGAGAGAAGGGTGGGTTGATTGCATTTTCCTGGACTGCAGGAAGGCCTTCGACACAGTTCCTCACATGAGATTAGTAAAGAAGTTGGAAGAACAAGCATGTATAACAGGAAAGGCACTGGAATGGATCAGGGAATACCTCACAGGGAGGCAACAACGGGTCATGGTGCGTGATGAGGTATCACAGTGGGCGCCTGTGACGACGGTGTACCGCAGGGGTCAGTCCTAGGACCAGTGTTATTCCTGGTATATGTAAATGACATGACGGACGGGATAGACTCAGAAGTGTCTCTGTTCGCAGATGATGTGAAATTAATGAGGAGAATCACATCGGAAGAGGACCAAGCAGGACTTCAAACAGACCTGGACAAGCTTGACATCTGGTCTAGCAACTGGCTTCTCGAATTCAATCCCACCAAATGCAAAGTCATGAAGATCGGAGAAGGGCAAAGAAGACCGCTGACAGAGTACAGGCTAGGCGGACAAAGGCTACAAACCTCGGCAAAGGAGAAAGACCTTGGGGTGAGTATAACGCCAAGCACGTCTCCGGAGGCACACATCAACCAGATAACTGCGGCAGCATATGGGCGACTGGCAAACCTAAGATTAGCGTTCCGTTACCTTAACAAGGAATCGTTCAAGACACTGTACACCGTGTACGTCAGGCCCATACTAGAATATGCAGCACCAGTCTGGAACCCACACCTGGTCAAGCACGTCAAGAAATTAGAGAAAGTGCAAAGGTTTGCGACAAGGTTAGTTCCACAACTCAGGGGTCTGTCCTATGAAGAAAGGTTGAGGGAAATAGGACTAACAACACTGGAGGAAAGAAGGGTCAGAGGAGACATGATAACGACATACAAAATACTGCGGGGAATCGACAAGGTAGACAGTGACAGGATGTTCCAGAGAGGGAACACAGAAACAAGGGGACACAACTGGAAGCTGAAGACTCAGATGAGTCAAAGGGATGTTAGGAAGCATTTCTTCAGCCACAGAGTAGTCAGGAAGTGGAATAGTCTAGAGAAAGATATAGTGGAGGCAGGAACCATACATTTTTAAGAAAAGGTATGATAAAGCTCATGGAGCAGGAGCAAACCCAGTAGCGGACGAAGAAGCGGGGCCAGGAGCTGAGTCTGGCCCTGCAACCACATGGGAGTAACACACGTGGCAATGCTTTATTTGGAGCAAAGTCAGGTATTTTTCAGAATGGTCTGTAATATACCACTGTGGATAAAATACTTTGACATATCTTGAACATTTCTGAGTGAGTTGTCTCTGAAGTCATTAATTTTATCGCACTCCAGTACATAATGACGCAGGGTGGGACAATAATCCAGGTGCCCCGTGGCTGATCGCTAAAGCTCTCGCTTCACACGGCGAGGGTCTGCGTTCGATTCCCAGCTCGGGTAGAAACATTGGGCGTGTTTCTTTACACCGGTTGTTATGTTCACCCATCAGTAAAATGGGTACCTGGGAAGTTAGTCGACTGGTAGATTGGATTTTGCCACCGAAGTGGCTAGTTTATTGTGCACCCCATATCCATCCTGTGGACGGTAGCGCAAGAGCATATGGATACACAAAAGGCCTAGGCACTAGGCCCCAAAGGGGTTAACAATTGTACATTTGGGTTTATATCTACATTTCAATTATCTGTTACAAGCAAATTTAGGAAATTTGCTTAGTACAACTGGCATCTTATTTCATGAATAAGATATCTTGACATGTCACATAGGTTATTATACTGTCTATCTCTATATTCCTCAATGAGTGGACAATTAAGCACATAGTGTTCAAGAAGTGACCATATGCCTGATCACATAATTTGCATTTAGTTTGATCATCATCTGTGTCTCCCAAACTGTCAGAAGTACTTGTAGCCAAGCCTAAGCCTGGCCACTACAACATCAGTCAGTCTGTTCACATTGCAAGTTGCTCCACAAACATGCCCATCTGTGCTCGCATTATCATGAGCACAGATAGGCACGTTCATGGAAATTAATTTGGATTTATATCTACAGTTCACTTATCTGTTACAAGCAAATTTAGGAAATTTGCTTAGTATAAGTGGTATCTACCTTCACTAATAAGATATCTTGACATGTCACATAGGTTATTATACTGTCTATCTCTATATTCCTCAATAAGTGGACAATTCAGACATAGTGTTCAAGACAGTGACCATATGCCTGATCACATAATTTGCATTTAGTTTGATCATCATCTGTGTATCTCCCAAACAGCCAGAAGTGCTTGTAGCCAAGCCTAAGCCTGGCCACTGCAACATCAGTCAGTCTGTTCACATTGCAAGTTGCTCCATAAACATACTTATCTACGTTCATGTTATCATAGTGGGTTATAGATCTACTCAGGCTTCTAACTGCATTCCTATAGCTATCATTTTCATTATTTATTTCTCTCCTAATATTATTCCTAATGCTAGAACACAGATATACTGCATCCTGGGACAAGCACCTAATTTGCCCGAAATGCTCTGCATCAAGGACTTTCTATATAGTAGTATGTCATTGATGTCAGCATGGCCTGTATACCATGTACATGTACTTGTAGTAAATAAAGATATTATTAACTGGCAAAGTTAAACTTTTTTGGGTTATCCGAGGTTCTCTACACATATGCTAAGATAAGATAAAATTTCTTCGGATTTTTAACCCCGGAGGGTTAGCCACCCAGGATAACCCAAGAAAGTCAGTGCGTCATCGAGGACTGTCTGTCTTATTTCCATTGGGGTCCTCAATCTTGTCCCCCAGGATGCGACCCACACCAGTTGACTAACACCCAGGTACCTATTGTTGCTAGGTGAACATGACAACAGGTGTAAGGAAACACGTCGAAATGTTTCCACCCCGCCGGGAATCGAACCCGGGCCCTCCGTGTGTGAAGCGAGAGCTTTAGCCACCAGGCCACCGGGGCTATGCTATGTATGATAATCTATGTAACTGTATTGTGTATACCTGAATAAACTTACTTACTAACTGGGCCTCTACCCTTCAAACTGAAATGTTTGCCATACTCCTTGCAATCAAATGCGTCCATGTATCTAAGATTGACACTTTAATTGTAACTGATTGTCTGTCATCCATAAATGCTCTCAACTCATTAGGTATAAATTGTGGCATGCTTCTAGAAATTTTGTCTTGGACTGCCTCCTTGAAAGCTGCCCTCTGGCAAGCACTGTTGACACCGACACTCTGAGACGCTTCTCTTAGACTTACAAGTGGCTTATGGACAGAATTTCTAGATACCTGCAGTCGAAAGAATTGCCCACCTACATGCACTACTGGAAAAGGGTTTAACTTATTTGATGGAGTAGAAATGTCTCCTAGTCTTCCAATCTCCCTAAGCTATAACCCCCTCCAAACACCATGTGTAGGGAAGGACCCTTAATCTGCAAGAATTCAAGTGGTATTAGTGTCTTGCCCTAAACTCAGAAATCCCAAACTCAAAGGGGGTTATCTTCTAAGCAATATCTAAGCAGTATGGGACACTAGCTTCCAGACTTAAACTTAAGAGATGACGCTGGTACATACCAATATATTAGCGTTCGTCTGCTTGAGACCCACAGATAAACTCACTAACGTTTCCCCCAGAAAACTGGCCAGATACTGAGAGAAAAGGAGGTAAGGTCCTACTGTATTGGGTCTGGATGGAGAAGGATATCTTCAGTACTTCAAGATGTCTTCTCCGAGTCCCCAGGACTGATGTTGGTAGTCACGTGGGGGGGGGGGCTGCGCTGTCGCAGCACTTGTTTACTCGATGAGGTCTAGTCTGAGAAGGCATGACCTAGCATCTTCCCCGCCTAGGTCAAGTGTGGGGCTGCCAGTTCTCGTTAGCTGACATAATCTAATGTTCGCCTATTCAGGCCTTAAAACTACCTATGTTAGGGTGCTAGAGCTACATTATTAATATCTAAAGTTGCCTCAATAATCCTAATATTAGTTACAAACTGTACAAACTCATCTAGACCTTCCTAGGGTAGTAAATCTATCAATTAACATGTGTTGTCTCTCTACCTCCGCCAACTACTGGGTTTGTTTGGTTGGGTGTGTGGGTTCATGAACTTAGAGGACCGATCCGTGGTACAATTAAGGCTCCATACGGCTCACTTACCCTGTGGAACTTGAGCGACTCAAAAAAGTTTCCACATCCTCCCGCCGGCGAATGTAGACGATAAGTCTACATCAAGTTCACCTTCCACAAGCCCTTACAGCGGGCCCTGGACACGAGTGCCGTCCGGTCACTCTCCTCGAGCAGACTCTGGTCTAACTCCGACTGTCCAGTTTCCACCGTGTGGACCTCCGGGGGTGCAAACTTGTTGGTTCCGGTGGTCTTAACACCCTTCCCTTTAACTTTAATATCTTTCACATGTCTAGCCTTGTCTGAGCAGCTTCGTACTTTCCCACCCAGTGTCCCATATGCCCTGGTAGCCCTTCTTCCCACTGATACGAGGTTCCCTGGGTTTAATGACAATCTATCTCCCTCTTTAGGTACCCCATAAAAGCGTCTCCCTAAGGTGGCTGAGTGTCCGTCACTCCCTACTTGGTTTGGCTTACCTGGCGGTTCATCGTGTACACTAATACTCATTATCACTACTCCCCCAGCTATTGTAGTGTCAGCTTCCCTCTCTGGTGTTGCAGGGAATTCATGAGGAATTCTGCCACCGATGATATATCCTACTGGGGATCTGTATAAACCAATTCCTTCCTTAATAGTCCGTCGTGTAGACAGGAAGTCATCTAGATAGTTGGCTCCCACCAGGATACCTACATTTCTGACTGTGTCAGTGGTAATGTCCTGGTCTGCCAGCTTCACACCAAGGTCTTTCAATCGCTTGTTTGCTGCAGCAAGACCTCTGGTCGTAATTGCCGCAGGTAACGTCTTTACTAACAAAGCTGTAATATTGCTGCGATGTCCACCCAATTTAACAGTGACATCCACAACATCGTAAGACTTGGGCGGGCCCTGACTTATAGCACCTCCCAATGTCGCACTAACTTTGTCGGTGGCCTTCAACTTTAATTTAGCCACCAACTTCTCTGCTATCATGGACACTTGTGCCCCCGAGTCAAAAAATAATCGGGTTGTTTCGGATCTGTTCCCGTTCACAACCCCTGCCATGACTGTAGGTAGGGCAGCAACTCTGTGATTCTCACTCAGATTAGGCTTTGCCCACACTAATCACGCTGGCTACCACTTCAGGCTCGGACTCGCTTTCTATCTCTACTGGCGAAACGTCCCTACTAACCTGGGGTTCCCTTAAATTATTGGGACATAGTGCAGTATGGTGCTTACCTTTCCGGCTGTTATAGCACTCTGAAAGATGTGACTGGCAATCTTCTGCCTCATGTCCCCCACAACACCTTAAGCATAGCTGCAGCTCCTTTAGTCTCTGCCGCCTATTGCTCAGTGTTGCATACTGAGAACAACTCGTGCTAGTATGTTCGCTTTCGCAGAACACGCATATTCTGGTACGAGTGTCTCTGAGGGTCTGCTTAGAGGGCCTTGTCTTAGACACTTCTTTGCCATAGTACACCCCAGCGTTAGCTTTATGAGCTTAAATTGATCTCCCGAGTTTTCTGAGTAACTAACTGTTTGTTTATGTGATGATGGTGGTGACTCTTCTCTCTCACCTATACTCAAATGAGAAATGAGCTCTCCCAACCCCTCAGTAATTTGCTGTATTGTAAACCAGCACGTCCGGTATATTAAGTGTAACTCGTGCACTATAGTGCTAGCTAACTTTCTCTGAATCAACCGACTGACCATCCATTCCGATCCACCCCAATCATGCAAATCTTTGAGACTATTTGTCAAACTCATGACTTCGATGCGGAACTTCTCTATGCTCTGATGGTCATGACGGCAGATCTTAAGATCAGTCAATCGATAAAATATAGCAGTTTTTATATCTTCTGTGTTGCCAAACGCATCATTCAGTTTATCCTTGGCATGTTGATAATTAATATCAGTGGTTTGGTAATGCCAGACCAAGTCCAGGGCTTTATTTACCCTTGAGCTGTGAACGTAAATACTGTAGTTTGGTGGCATTCGACAAATCATCCCTGTCATCTATCTGGGATTTAAACTGATCCCAGAAAGCAATGTACTCTGTCAAGATTAGATTTTGCCACCGAAGTGGCTAGTTTATTGTGCACCCCATATCCATCCTGTGGACAGTAGCGCAAGAGCATATGGATACACAAAAGGCCTTGGCACTAGGCCCCAAAGGGGTTAACAATTGTACATTTGGATTTATATCTACATTTCAATTATCTGTTACAAGCAAATTTAGGAAATTTGCTTATAAATGGTATCTTATTTCATGAATAAGATATCTTGACATGTCACATAGGTTATTATACTGTCTATCTCTATATTCCTCAATAAGTGGACAATTCAGCACATAGTGTTCAAGACAGTGACCATATGCCTGATCACATAATTTGCATTTAGTTTGATCATCATCTGTGTATCTCCCAAACTGCCAGAAGTGCTTGTAGCCAAGCCTAAGCCTGGCCACTACAACATCAGTCAGTCTGTTCACATTGCAAGTTGCTTCATAAACATACATATCTACGTTCATGTTATCATAGTGGGTTATAGGCTTCTAACTGCATTCCTATAGTAATCATTTTCATTATTTATTTCTCTCCTAATATTATTCCTAATGCTAGACACAGATATACCAAAGTTATATTCTACATTCTCCTTCTGGGTGCTCTTCTTGGCTAACATATAAACTTTATCATGAAGGAGTAATCCAATGTGTGATGGAATTGTACATTAATTCCTTTGTCCCGGATTTTTGGCTTCTCCAATGAGCATGCTGTTAGAGTCATTATATGAGTCAAGAGCCTTCATTGATGACATAGAATCAGTAATGATGATAGAGTCAAGCTCAGTGTCATAAGTTAGCTTTAGTGCCATTAGGATTGCAAACAATTCAGTTTGCAGTGTAGACGCCAGTTGTTAATTCTTATGCCTAGTTCAAAAAATTATTATTGTTCTTAACTAGGAAGTGGCAACCAGAGCAGATGCAGCCCTGCCAGAAGACTCCTGTTTAGATCCGTCAGTGTATATAACTTGAGATAACTTATTACTACCAGCTAGGCGAGAAATTTCTTCTTGAACAGTTGCTTTAACAAGTGATTTAAGGAAGGAATTACTAGCAATGAGCTTCTTGGGAGGGACTTGCAGGTATGTGATATTAAATGAACACATCTTCCATGGAGGGGTGAAATGCTCTTGTTGCCTACAGTGATACAATTCATGCAGGTTGTAAAACTTAATGTAATTGCATGTTTTCACAATCCATTTAGATCTGTGAGTATTTACTTCTAGACATTTAGTAAGATTCATTGTGACAGTGTCTGGTTCATTTCTTAACATTCTAATGCCAAGTACAGTGTTAATCTCAACAATCCTATCACTGATACTAGTAATACCAAGCTCCTTCCTCATATTAAGAACCTTTGTAGATTTGGGACAGCCAAGAATAATTCTGAGAGCTTCATTTTGCATTAACTCCAAGGGTCGGAGAGAACTTTCTCTAGCTAATATCAACATGGGAGCAGCATAATCAATTAAGGACCTAATATAGGCTATGTACATCATTCTCACGATTCTCACATTAGCACCATAGTTGGGGTTGTAGCCAGCAACAGCTTTAAGAGCATTTAGTCTATCTTTGCATTTTTTATTTAGTTGTGGTATAGTGGATTTGTTAAAGGGTAAATCTACACCAAGATATCTGTTTTCACCCTGCAAATAGATGGGTGGGGGATGTCGTTTGCTTGTTAATATCTTTGTTTTAGAGGAAGATATTACGAGGCCTAGTCGATTACAAATTGCTTGAACTTCATTAGAATGGTACTCATCTTTTATGCCCTGTTGTATGGATCATGATGTCATCAGCATAGCTCATAGCTATATTTTTAGGTGAGGCAGGTAGAGCATTTAGGAGAGCATTAATCAGAATATTAAATAGCATGGGACTGAGAACTCCTCCCTGCGGTGTACCTAGGGACATTTCTTTAGACTCGCTTCTAAAGCCTTGGTAGAGGACAGAGGATACTCTGTTTGACAGGTATCTTATTATCCAGCAGAGTAGGCTACTACCAATATTCATTTTGGCTAGTTCATGTAGTATAACAGTTCTGTTCACGATATCAAATGCAGATTTTAGATCAATAAATGTGGTAAAACTAGTAGAGGTGTGTGCGGTGAAAAGGTGGAGATACAATTCTGCACATCTTACCTTTCATGAACCCATAGAGGGGAGGGGGAGAGTTGGTGTCTGATTCTATAGTACAGACTGTTAAGTATCATTCTTTCAAAAATTTTACAAAGACAGCTAGTATAATGTCCCATTAGTATAATGTGCCATGGCGACACTCTACCTATTTGAGGTGGAAGCCTAGTCCTGAGCCCTCTTGGGGTGGGGGTGTTGCATGCAAAGAGTACGTAACCTTTATTCGGAGCATGTTAAACACACCCACATAGGCTCCACTCCAACCAGCGAACCATCGTTAAGGGTTTGGTGATGGGGCCCCATCATCAAATCAACGACTCGGTTCAGCCATTTATAATGCGAGTTTGACAATGACAAAGGTGACGTGGATACCACCCACAGTTTGTCATTGGAATTCCTGCATAGAGCTGGTTGTGGAAGGTTGTCTCTGTCTTTTGGCTGCTGTTTTGCCTTGGCAACCGTGGCGTGCACTAAATACTACTCTTTCTGTATATAGTGTACATATGTGTAAAGCCCTTTTCTATTTACTTGGTGAAGGAAAAGACAAAAGTCTGATATAATCATATTTACTTGGCGAAGGAAAAGACAAAATTCTGATATAATCATAATTGCTTGGTAAAGGAAATACAAATTCAAAGCATTTTCTACTGTGTGTCTTTGCTCCAAGCTCCTTTTTACACTCAGGTTAACAGGCCATTGAACCTGAGGTTGTAATAGTCACACTTGTCAAAGGCTTTTGCAAAGTCTGTGTATATAACATCTGCATTCTGTTTGTCTTCTAGAGCATCCAGAACCTTGTCGTAGTGGTCCAGTAGTTGGGACAGACAGGAGCGACCTGCTCTAAACCCATACTGCCCTGGGTTGTGTAATTGATGGGTATCTAGATGAGTGGCGATCTTGCTTCTTAGAACCCTTTCAAAGATTTTTATATGGGACGTTAGCACTATTGGTCTGTAGTTCTTTGCTATTGCTTTACTGCCCCTTTTGTGGAGTGGGGCTATGTCTGTTGTTTTTAGTAACTGCGGGACGACCCCAGTGCCCATGCTCCCTCTCCACAGGATGTTAAAAGCACGTGATAGGGGCTTCTTGCAGTTCTTGATGAACACGGAGTTCCATGAGTCTGGGCCTGGAGCGGAGTGCATAGGCATGTCATTTATTGCCTTTTCGAAGTCATTTGGCGTCATGGTAATGTCAGATAGGCATGCGTCTGAAAAGTTCTGTGGCACTCATAAAAAATTCATTTAGGTCTTCGACTTTCAGTCTGGTTAGCGGCTCGCTAAAAACTGAGTCATAATGGGACTTTAGTAACTCACTCATTTCCTTGCTGTCATCTGTGTAGGACCCATCCCGTTTAAGTAGGGGCCCAATACTGGATGTTGTTCTCGACTTTGATTTGGCATAAGAAAAGAAATACTTTGGGTTTCTTTCAATTTCATTTACGGCTTTTAGTTCTTCCCGCGTTTCTTGATTCCTGTAAGATTCCTTTAGTTTTAATTCGATGTTTGCTATTTCTCTGACCAGTGTCTCCCTACGTATTTCAGATATATTGGCCTCTTGTAGCTGCTCTGTTATTCTTTGCCTTCGCCTGTATAGGGAGTGCCTCACTCTTTCTAGTTTACATCTTCTCTTCCTTTTCTTTAAGGGAATTTGCCTTGAGCAAACCTCAAGTGCCACAGAGTTAATTTGTTCTAGACATAGGTTAGGATCCGTGATGCTTAGGCTATCTTCCCAGTTTTTATCATTTAGGACTTGGTTTACTTGGTTCCACCTTATGTTTTTGTTATTGAAGTTGAATTTGAGAAGGCTCCCTCGCGGCTGATCACATTTTGTCGATCTGGGGCTCCCGCATACATGTCTGGACCTCTATTATGTTGTGATCTGAGTATATTGTTTTTGATATGATGACATTTCATCAGATCATCATTGTTAGTGAAGATGAGGTCCAGGTATTCTCTAATCTTGTAGGCTCTACAGTGGAGTCAGAGTGCACATGCTGTGAATTCCATCTCACATTGGTCTCCAGATGCATGATAGAACTGATGAACTGGCTAAGCTGTATGCTTTCAAAGGAGTAGATTACAATCTTGGATTGTCAGTTAGCAGTTTGAGAACAATAATACGAAAAGAACTTCAATTGAACTTTATTGACTTTAGACTTAGGGAGATTGACACCAGTCAGTCTATCTATCATCATTCCATCATGCAGGAGGAGCCACATGTCTATGGTGCATCTAACAAAATAAGCAGACTCTTGGATGTCACTACTGCCCGGCTCTGGCTGGGTTACAAGTATCTTTGGCAGGTTAGATCATCACCTCCAGATGTAGACCAAACAAAATGTAAACTTTGCCAGATGGACTATTGTCACACCCTGCGTCATTATGTACTGGAGGGTGATAAAATTAATGAATTTAGAGACAACTCACTCATAAATGTTCAAGAAATGGCAAAAATATTACAGTGGTATATTAAGACCATTCTGGAGAAATACCCGACTTTGCTCACTGTAAATAAAGCATTACCACGGGGGGTGGGCGTGCTTGTGTACTACTTATTTGTGGTTGCAGGAGTGATTTATATATTGTGTGTATATGTTTGTATGCTCATGTGCGGGGTGTGTCTGTGTTTTGGCCGCGCCCTCATGTGCGTGGTGTGTCTGTGTCTGTGCATGCGCTCTCATTTGTGTGTGTGTGACGCTCGCCCCGTGTGTTTTAAACCCATTAATATTTGTAAAATTTTAACTCAAACATGTGACCTGGGTGGGCGTGTCAGTGGCTCATTACTTTGTAATTTGTTCATGATTGTAAACCAAGTATAGGAGTGTAGATGGTTCATTACCTTTGTAATTGGCCATAATTGTGACCAGATCTACCTGGAGTTCATTACCTTTGAACGGTTCAGCTATCATAACTTTGGGGTCCAGCCCTGGACCCATTATGTACCTGGGGGTATACCTGGGAGGGTTCCGGGGGTCTACGCCCCCGCGGCCGGTCTGTGACCAGGCCTCATGGTGGATCAGGGGCCCGATCAACCAGGCTGTTACTGTGGCTGACGCAAACGACGTACGAACCACAGCCCGGCTCGTCGGGGACTGACTTTGGGGGCTTATCCAGTGCCTGCTTGAAGACAGCCAGGGGGCTATTGGTAATTCCCATGTATGCTGGGAGGCAGTTGAACAGTCTTGGGCCTCTGACACTTAC
>WNWK01038558.1:0-17880 GCA_009830355.1 Cherax destructor | reverse complement strand
AGGTAAAAAAGCTCAGTGCCCCACGGCATTCCTGCACCTCTGCTGTTTCTCATCCTCATAGCAGACATAGATAAAAACACCCAGCACCTTTTTGTATCATCATTTGAGATGACTTTAAAAATAAGCATGAAAGTCACTACAGGGGACACTGAAATATTACAGGAAGACATAAGCAGGATCTTCCAGTGGGCAGTGGAGAACAACATGACGTTCAATGGTGATAAGTTTCAGCTGCTTAGGTATGGAAAATGAAGAACTCAAAAGGAACACTATATAAAACTCAAGAGGGTCACCACATAGAACGAAAGGAACACGTAAAGGACTTGGAAAAATTATGTCTGCTGATCTTTCTTTTAAAGAAATAACAAGACAAAGATCACAACAGCCAGGAAGAGGACGGGGTGGGTATTGAGAACTTTCAAAACAAGGGAAATAATGCCGATGGTGACACTTTAAATCGCTAGTGCCCCCTCACTTAGAATACTGCTCAGTGCTAGGGCCCCCGTTCAGGGCGGGAGAAATATCAGTGCTGGAACAAATTCAGAGATCGTTTACGGCTCACATTGAGCCATTGAAACATCTAAATTATTGGGAACGCCTTCATGTCTTGAACATGTACTCATTGGAGCGGAGGAGAGAGAGATACATGATAATATATACCTGGAAAGTACTTGAGGGCCTGGTCCCAAATCTGCACACTACCATAACAACATACTGGAGTGAGAGATATGGGAGGAAGTGTAAAATAAACCCAGTGAGGAGCAGGGGTACGTTGGTGACAATACGGGAGCACTGTATTAACATCCGGGGTCCCAGACTATTCAACATCTTACCAGAAGATATCAGAAACACGGCTGGAACCAGTATAGAAGCCTTCAAGAGGAAACTGGACAAGTTTCTTCATCAGGTGCCAGATCAACCAGGCTGTGATGGATATGTGGGGAAGCGGGCCTCCAGCAGCAACAGCCTGGTTGACCAGGCAAGCACCAGACGAGCCTGGCCCATGGCCGAGCTCAGAGAGTAGATACACTCTCGAAAATCTTCAAAGGTATATCAAAGGTAAAGGTATGCGCAGCATCAACACTAAAGCAATTCTTGTGATAATATTGGTAGAATTACCGACAATATGTTAAGTAAAAGGACACAAATGCAACTAATGTGACATTTTATTGTGGCATCGTTACGCTCTCCAGGAGCTTTGTAAAAGCTTTGAGAAAGCTCCTGGAGAGCGAAACGTTGCCACAATAAAATGTCACATTAGTTGCTTTTGTGTTCTTTTACTTAACATAAAGCAATTCTTAAGGCCTTTACTAAGTTTATCTCCTGCTTTGGCATTCCTAAGTCTATTCAAAGTGACCAAGGTACTAATTTTAGTCCCAAAGCTTTTAGGGAACCATTAACTAGGCTAGGAATAATTCACAATTTATCCACTGCCTATCATCCTCAGTCCCAAGGCGCCTTGGAAAGATTCCATCAGACATTAAAAACCATGATGAGAGCTTTTTGCATGCATTTTCCTACAGACTGGGATTAATCACTTCCTCTGTTGCTGTTCGCAATGAGAGAAACTGTGCAAGAGTCTACAGGGTACAGTCCATTTGAGCTGAAATTTGGGCACAATGTACGAGGTCCTCTTCGGGTGCTCAAGGAAGGATGGATGGGAGACGACGCCTGCATAACACTGTACAACCCTTCTTCAAGGTTGCAGGTGGCACGTCAGTTGGCTAAGGCTGACTTAAAAGCAGTTCAAATTACGATGAAATAGAGGTATGACAGAAGTTCAAAAGTTAGCTCCTTCCATCCAGGAGACAAGGTGTTGGCACAGGAGCCTATACCTGGCCACACCTTAAAAGCTAGATTTACGGGACCTATGCAAATTGTAAGTAAATTATCTAATGTAAATTATGTGGTATCTCCCCTTGAAAAGACCTCAAAAAGTAAAACCTACCACATTAATCAAAGTAAAGCATTTAATACACCAGATAAAGTCCTAGTAATAACTCTGTCCTCTGCCTCTGTAGATGACCCTTACTCTTTGTACTCTATTCCTGAAATTCAAGTAAAGTTTCCCAATTCGGTCCTCCTCAAGGACCCTAGCCCCTTAATGGTGGGGCTGTCTAAGAATCAAGTAACAAGTTTAACTGCACTCCTACAATCTTACCCTGATATCTTTTCAGATGTTCCGATAAAATGAACATTAGGATATCATAATGTAGAGGTTGTAAACTCTAAACCTATTAAACTCTCCCCCTACAGAGCTAATCCTGAAAAGCAGAGGCTCCTTCAGCAGGAGGCAGAATTTCTGTTAGAACATGGGTTAGTGGAGGAGTCATCTAGTCCGTGGGCTTCACAGTGCATCCTTGTTAACAAAGCTGATGGAGGGTTTCGAATGTGTACAGACTACCGTAAGGTGAATGAGGTCACTATGTCAGATGCTTACCCTCTGCCACGTCTGGATGACGTAATCGACTTCGTGGGTAAGGCTACCTTTGTCTCTAAATTAGACCTCCTTAAAATTTACTATCAGGTACCTATAACAGATAAGGAGAAGGGAATTTCTGCCTTCGTAATTCCAGGTCATTATCAATATACAGTAACCCCCTTCAGAATGAAAAACTCGCCGGCATCATTCCAGAAACTGATCCATCAGGCTATTAAAGGACTTGAAGGCACGGCAGCTTACCTAGATTATATTGTTGTGTCGGATACTTGGGACCAACATATGTTTAGGCTTAAGGCTGTCTTTGAGACTTTCCAGAGTATCCACTTAACTCTTAATTTATCCAAGTCATCCTTTGGCCAATCTACTATTAATTTTTTGGGCCATGAAGTACGTAGTGGCAAAGTGGCCCCTAAATTTGCTAAAATCCTTGTCATTAAAAATTATCCAGTACCTCATGATAAAAAATCCCTCCAACGTTTCCTTGGTATGGTAGGATTTTATAGAAGATTCTGTAAGAATTTTGCAGATGTAGCCCCTCTAACCTTCCTTACCAGTCATAAATCCCACTATAATTTTACCCAAGAATGCCAAATGCTTTTACGAAAGCAAAACAAATTATTTGTTCTGCATCCATTCTTCTGTCTCCTGATTTCTCAAAACCTTTAACATCACATTTCAGGGGTAGGGGCAGTACTTCTGCAATCTGGGGATGATGGGTTGAAGCCGGTGACTTACTACTCTGCCAAATTCCTACCTCATCAGAGGGCCTACTCCACAATTGAAAAGAAGCCCTCGATCTGATAATGGCATTAGAAAATTTTGAAGTCTACGTGGGACAGTCATCTCAGGTGGTCACAGTCTACAGCGACCACAACCTACTGGTTCACCTACATGCTATGAAAAACCATAACACAAGAAATTCAGGGATGCCCGATTAGTGATCAAATAACCAAATTTCCGCAGACGCAAGTGCCTTGAATCAGCATTAATCTCTGTTTCTAACATAATTAAACAAAACAAGGGCAGCTTCATCATCTCTGAGGTCTTGGCGAGAATCCTCCTGAATACAGTAAACCTAAGCCATAATACTGCAGTTACCCACGCTATATTGCAGTGTGCCATCTAATATATGTGGCTAGCTACACTCTGGACTACGGCTAGTTTACAGCAATATAACGTTATATTGCTGTAAACTAGTTTCCCCACACCTTTCACTTTTAGTTTAGTCAATGCAACATTGTTTCTACCCGCTAACAATGGTTAATAAGAAAACTGAACCCAAACACCCTCCATGTATAGCTCTTACGAATGTAATGAAATATTAGTTGATGAAAATATAGGTTAGAAACACGTCGGTTAGGTTATGGTATCGAACAAGTATATCAGCTGAAGGAATAATAAATAAAACAAACAGCAACTCGAAAGGTAACAACAGCAGATTAAAAAAAAATAATGTAGAAAGGAGCAGAAGAAGAAATGTATTCAAAGACAACAGCGTCAGCAGCAGCAGCAGCAGTAGGCAGCTGCAGCTGCAGCTGCAATAGAGAAAGAAGCTAAACTTCAATAAGGTTAGAATAGCCAGCGGAAACAACAACAACATCAGCAGAAACAGCACCCCGACGCAATAACGGCCAGATCAATAACATAGCAATAACCGGTTTTGCTGCACAGGGGAAGGCGGATGTGATTGCTCTGGGCCGCTGGGAGAGCCTCTAGCCATTTATCCAATTATATCAATAAGTTTGCGACGGCTTCTGCTCAAACGTTCTAAGACAAATACCCCGTCCTTAGGTGGGGGTCCTTCAGCTCCTGCTACTGCTGCTGAGGCTCCCTGCTTCCTACCACACGTCTCTCTGCTCCTACCACACCCACCTGAGAGACGGATGAATATTTTGAAGCGCTATCTGCACCAGAATATCGCTCAAAAAGAGTATACCAGGTAAAAAGAGAAGGCCCGATATTTATGGACGTGTTTGGAAGACCTAGAGAGATTGGTTTGTGTTTCTGTGGGCGAGAGTGATCCTTTAGCGCAGTGGTGTCGTGGGACCACACCACCGGGATTGGTATGGACGTGTCGGGACCAACACACAAACAAATAATCATTTTCTGTATGTATCAACGTCATGTGGCGTGCAGCAAACTCCCCCACCAGCTAGGAAGGCTCATTTTCGGATGACAGGTATGAAAATTCCAACCGAAAATAAAATAAAATTGTATTATGCGCAAAAATCTATTTCATGGCAGTTTAAAAATCTTTATAACAATTTGAAAAATGTAAATGTTTTGAATTAGTGTGCTTGGAGCGTGGTTTGTGTGTTGCTGGTGAAGACAGATCATGTCCAAGTACAATGATGGGAGCTCTCAGATGACGGTGAGGGATGATCTATGACTGAAAAATCTTTAAAAAAAAAGACGCTAAAGAAGCTCTGAAATTATAATGAAAGTTTCAAGAGGATGAGGGGGAACTCAAGGAAGACGATGAAGGTAGCTCTCATAGCTCATAGATCGGGCAAGATCTGTGAGTTAAAACAAGAAAGGAAATACCCGAACGAAGCTCTCAGAAGACGATGAAAGGAAACTCTTACAAGGCAATGAGGAGAGTTCCTAGAAGAAAGGTGAGTGGGAAGTAACAATAAGTAGTCCATTCACCTACAGTGACACTTTTAATTAGTTTTCTGTTATTATAGTCGCATGTGGCGAAGAACTGTAATTGGAAATGTTTCCAAAACGCCAGACGGATCGTCTCTCATAACCTCTCTGAGCACATGACTGACCAGCACAAAACTACAAACTGTATCACAGTAATTAAAATAGCGGTTAGCAACCGCCTGACTTTTAAGTAATCGCGATAAGTTGACGGAGGATTAACTTCCACTATTCCTTACGCTGATTGACTCTTCGTTAAAATAATTATCTGAATATAAACAATTATTTGCATAT
This sequence comes from Cherax destructor, assembly GCA_009830355.1. NCBI lineage: Eukaryota > Metazoa > Arthropoda > Malacostraca > Decapoda > Parastacidae > Cherax > Cherax destructor. The sequence continues at coordinate 12,497 of WNWK01038558.1, read as the reverse complement.
CACTTATGATTCTATGAGTGGGAATTGTCATGTGTGATTTGGATATGCCTGGATCCAAATGGCGTTCCGCCCACAAAAGTGATAAAGACATATTACGGAGCAATGTTTTATTGCGACAACGTTTCGCTGTGTACAGTTTTATCAGTTCATGACTTGATAAATTTCTACAATAAGTAAAACGTTGTTCGAATATAGACGGCTTATTCTGCAACGTGTGTGGAAGCTTGGACCTTCCGTAGCTTCAAATATAGGTTGGACAGGTGCATGAGAGAGAGGTTGGTGATTAGAATGATCAAGGCTTGTTCCTTGGGTAGCACTGAAAATGGGTTGTGCAGATATTTTTGTTAGTTGGTATAAGTTTGAGAAAGACCTCCTCACGCACACGATACCACATAAGTAGTGGACTGGTTACATATTTTTAACTATTACAAATGCATTGTCGTCTCGAAAAAAATGGAAATGTAATTGAAACCAGCTCACTAGACCGCACGTAAGTACACAATACATATTTTCTGTACTCTCATCAAGCATTTAAGCAAAATTGAGAAAGCTCTGAAATTTGACGCAAAGCTGATCACATTGAGGAGCATAAATCCTTCATACTTTCTAAGTTATTTCAAAGATTTTCTATTGCACCTTCCTTTCCAATAATTTTCTCTTAAAAATTATCTCCTATTCTTTTCTGTTTCTCTCCACAATAGTTTTTTTCCCTTCATTATTTCACTGAACCCTTTCTTGAGCTTTTTCTCAATCCCCTCGATAATGAGATCAATTTTCTATGACATTCTTGTCCTCTGTTCTCTTCCAAAATCCTATTTCAGTCCATCCATGTGCTTACAAGAATTGCTTTCATTCTCTCATTTTTATTAACTTTCTCATTTTTATTAACTCTATGTTTGTGTCAGTTGCTGAATGTGCTACTATAATATCACATTACTATAGTGGTGCTGCGGCAGTGACGTGAATGTGTTGGCACGCAAAGTGTGGTTGCTTTGATTGTATTGGGAGGTGATGAAGACAATGGTTATTTTGTGTAATGATATTTGTATCATTGTGTTGTGTATTGTGGAAGTGGTGTGGTGTGATATGGGTGAAGGTTCGTTATGGTGATGCTGGTAATGGTTTGGGTTAGAGATGAAGATGTGTTGAGGTGTGGGTGGTGCGTTTGGAAGGAGGTGCTGTGCTGGGGTGGAGGTGCTGTGCTGGGGTGGAGGTGGGCTGGGGTGGAGGTGCTGGGGTGGAGGTGGTGGGGGTGGAGTGCTGTGTGGGTGGGGTGCTGGTAGGTGCTGTGCTGGGGTGGAGGTGCTGTGCTGGTGGAGTCTGTGCGGTGGAGGTGGTGTGCTGGGGTGGAGGTGCTGTGCTGGGGTGGAGGTGCTGTGCTGGGGTGGAGGTGCTGTGCTGGGGTGGAGGTGCTGTGCTGGGGTGGAGGTGGTGTGCTGGGGTGGAGGTGGTGTGCTGGGGTGGAGGTGCTGTGCTGGGGTGGAGGTGCTGTGCTGGGGTGGAGGTGCTGTGCTGGGGTGGAGGTGGTGTGTTGGAGTGTATTATGCAGGATTTCGGAGTGTTATAATAATGTTTATAAAAAGTTTAAATGTAGTAAAAACGTCCATAAATAGTGTTAGTGAACCGGCTTTGTCCTGAAATCGGACATGTATTAGACGGAGTCAGTTAAGTGTACAGGCGAAAGAGAGAGAGAGAGAGAGAGAGAGAGAGAGAGAGAGAGAGGAGTGGAGTGAGAGGAGTTGCAGAAGGTGTTATGCACTTATGTAAGTAGTGGTGTTTAAATATTATTTAGGCTGTATGATTATGGTTACACTATTATGGTACAACTATGGCCCTGGTATTTATGTGGGGGCATGTAATAATATTGGTAGAATTACCGACAATATGTTAAGTAAAAGGACACAAATGCAACTAATGTGACATTTTATTGTGGCAACGTTTCGCTCTCCAGGAGCTTTCTCAAGCCGTTACAAGCGTTACATGGACACAGTGGGCTATTATATACTCTCAAAGTGAGGTGAAATACTAGTGGTGGTCGAGGTAGTAGTGATAAGTAGTAGTAGTAGTAATACAATAAGGTAGAACAATCAATATGCACATGAGTAAAAGGTGATAAAACAAATACTTGGGTAGTATAACAATAGGTTAGACAAATATTTTATGCTGGAGGTTGAAATATAGAAGGCCTGTAGGAGTGTTCCACATCTACGATGTGCTTGTGTTGAATTAGCAGGAGAGACTATGTGATGGTATGGTTAACTGTTTTCAGGAGGATTCTTGCTAAGACTTCAGAGATGGTGAAGCTGCCTTTGTTTTGTTTAATTGTGTTAGAAACAGAGATAAGTGCTGATTCAAGGCATTTGCGTCTACGGAAATTAGTTCCTTTGATTACTAGTCGGGCGTCTTTGAATTTCATGAGATGATTGTTGGAATTTCGGTGTTGTACGCAGGCGTTGTTCAGGTTATCGTTTCTGCATGCATTAATGTGGAACACTCCTACAGGCCTTCTATATTTCAACCTCCAGCATAAAATATTTGTCTAACCTATTGTTATACTACCCAAGTATTTGTTTTATCACCTTTTACTCATGTGCATATTGATTGTTCTACCTTATTGTATTACTACTACTACTACTACTACTACTTATCACTACTACCTCGACCACCACTAGTATTTCACCTCACTTTGAGAGTATATAATAGCCCACTGTGTCCATGTAACGCTTGTAACGGCTTGAGAAAGCTCCTGGAGAGCGAAACGTTGCCACAATAAAATGTCACATTAGTTGCATTTGTGTCCTTTTACTTAACATGTGGGGGCATGTTTGAGATTTGGAGAGTGCAATTTTTTTTTTTTTTTTTTTTTTTTTTTTTTTTTGCTTACTGGCTAAAAGGCCGGCAGAAGGGGAAGATCATGGAGAGACGTAGAATGAGAGGAGATATAATTGAAGTGTACAAGTCGATGATGGGCATAAACAAAGGCGATATTAATAAAATACTGAGGATATCGACTCAGGTAAGAACCAGGAATAACGGATTTAAGTTGGAAAAATTTAGATTTAGAGAGGACATAGGTAAGTACTGGTTTTCGAACAGAGTTGTGGATGCGTGGAACAAGGCTAGGACCCTGGGTAGCTTTAAGAAGAGATTGGACAAATATATGAATTGGAGGGGCCGGGCTTGATTGGTGTCGTGGGTACAGGAGTAAATTCTTGGGTATCTTTGGGAAGGGATGGTTTTGATAAGGACCTACTTTGTATGGGCCGGTAGGCCTTCTGCAGTGTTCCTCCATTCTTATGCTCTTAAGTGGTGTATTGGTGTATAAGTGTGAAGGTGGTGTATTGGTGTGGAGGTTCTGTATAAGTGTAGAGGTGGAGCATTGGTGTAAAAGTGTGGAGGTGGTGTATTGGTGTAGAGGTGGTGTGTTGGTGTGGAGGTGGAGTATTGTTGAGGAGGTGGTGTATAGATGTGGAGGTGGAGTATTGGTGTGGATATGGAGGTGGAGTATTGGTGTGGATGTGGAATTGGAGTATTGGTGTGGAAGTGGAGTACTGGTGTGGAGGTGTTGCATTGGTGTGGAGGTGAAGAATTGGTGTGGAAGTGGAGAATGGGGATGGGGGTGGTGTGTTGGAGTGGATGTGGTGTTTTGGGGTGGAAGTGGTGTGTTGGGGTGGAGGTTGGAGGTGGTTTGTTGTGATGGAGGTTGTGTGTCGGGGTGGATGTGGTGTGATAGAGTTATGATGGTGTTGAGTGGTGGCGGTGGCAAACGGGGTATGCAAAAGTGGTGTTGATGTGCGGGATGATGGTGTGTTAAGGTTAGGTGCAGGTGTTGTGTGGAAGCTGATGTGTAGAAGCGGGTATCAGACGTCGTGATGATAATTGTGGTGGTAAATTTATCACGGAACGGGAGGGGTAATAATGATAGCGAATTGTCTATATAAATGTAGCGGTAATTTTTGGTAGTCTCAGGGCAGTGTTCCGGAAGAACCATGGTCTTGTTGCGACTGTATTAGTTTCACTTGTCGACCATAACTAGCTCACAATGCTTCACGGTCATTAATACAATACCTGCCATACTGCTTGGTGATTCCTACATAGAAGTCGGCTGCTGTTCCCATCGTCATTAAAACAGGAGCAAGCCTAAATTCCACCATGTCTTGTATTCCTCGGGGAATATGACCAAACGGCATATTCATCCCATGATAATTTCAACCCCATACACTTAGTAAAAATGAAGTTAAAGTTAGTGAGCCTAGATACACATCTCGTCTCAGCAGCCGCAAGACAGAGGCGGAGAGAGTCAAGTGCTTTACCACGGACACGAAATTTAACACCTTGGGTAAAGGACACAACTAATTAAGCATTTTCGGAGTCTTTAAGCCATTGCGCTGGTCATTTTTATAATTAAGACCCTTGTTAGGTATTTTTCCCCTCACAAATAAATTAGTAACTAAGAAACACACTTAAGCAAAAGGGCGACACATCTCTGTGTCGGTACTGCGATGATAACAGCGTCTTCTCGACAGAGCTGGGAAAAGGGAAGAGCTAATACAATGGAAAAATAAACACATAAGCAGTATAATGTGATCCTTTATTGACAACGTTTCGCCCACGCAGTGGGCTTTATCTAGTCACAGACAGATCTACCTGGAAAATGAGCAACATGGAGATATATATAGGGTACAGTCAGGTGGAGAATGCTGGGTCAGGTGGAGAAAGCTGCATGTGAGTCTTAAAAGTAGTGTGATAGTTGAAAACATAGTGTGACTTAAAGGACCTGCAGTGTACCATTCTTGAGTTCTAGGTGGGATAGCGTTGAAGAAGTTTCTCCACCTGACCCAGCATTCTCCACCTGACTGTACCCTATATATATCTCCATGTTGCTCATTTTCCAGGTAGATCTGTCTGTGACTCGATAAAGCCCACTGCGTGGGCGAAACGTTGTCAATAAAGGATCACATTATACTGCTTATAAGAACATAAGAACATAAGAAAGGAGGAACACTGCAGCAGGCCTGTTGGCCCATACTAGGCAGGTCCTTCACAATCCGTCCCACTAACAGAATATTTGCTCAACCCAATTTTCAATGCTACCCAAGAAATAAGCTTTGACAATTCTACCCACTCATGCGCGAGTCCCACTCAAATCCAACCCCTCTCACTCATGAATTTATCCAACCTAAATTTGAAACTACCCAAGGTCCTAGCTTCAATAACCCTACTAGGCAGACTGTTCCACTCATCAACTACCCTATTTCCAAACCAATACTTTCCTATATCCTTTCTAAATCTAAACTTATCTAACTTGAATCCATTATTGCGGGTTCTCTTGGAGAGATATCCTCAAGACCTTATTTATATCCCCTTTGTTAATACCCATTTTCCACTTGTATACCTCGATCATGTCTCCTCATTCTACGTCTTACAAGTGAATGTAATTTTAGGGTCTTCAATCTTTCTTCGTAAGGAAGATTTCTAATGCTATGTATTAATTTAGTCATTCTACGCTGAATGTTTTCTAACGAATTTATGTCCATTCTGTAATATGGAGACCAGAACTGAGCTGCGTAATCTAGGTGAGGCCTTACTAATGATGTATAAAGCTGTAATATAACCTCTGGACTTCTGTTGCTAACACTTCTTGATATAAATCCCAGTAATCTATTTGCCTTATTACGTACGCTTAGGCATTGCTGTCTTGGTTTAAGGTTGCTGCTTACCATCACCCCAAGTCCTTCTCGCAATCTGTATGGCTAAGTTCTACGTTATTTAACTTATAATGCTTGGGTCATGGACACTCCCGAGCTTCAGAACCTTGCATTTATCTACATTGAACTGCATCTGCCACTTTTCTGACCACGAATTAAGTTTGTCTAAATCTTCCTGAAGTTCTATGACATCTATGTTTGAATCAATTATCCTACCTATCTTCGTGTCGTCGGCGAATTTGCTCATATCACTAGTAATTCCCTCATCAAGGTCATTGATATATATTATAAATAACAATGGGCCTAAGACTGATCCCTGTGGAACACCACTTGTTACAAGTCCCCATTCGGATTTAACCCCATTTATGCACACTCTCTGCTTCCTATTGGTGAGCCATGACTCGATCCATGACAGCACTTTTCCCCCAATGCCATGAGCTGCCACTTTCTTTAACAGTCTCGGTATTTTATACCATTTATTTCCAGCTAATACAATCCCAGTCATTTTATCCCTGGCAGGCTAACACTGTCTGCCATACTCTCAAAGCTTTGGCCTCAATTTATGATCTCATGATTCACAGTTTTCACATTCCACTTGAATAACACATTTTAAATTTATTTCTCTCTGAAAAGTTTTTCACTCTCACTTCTTAAAACTTACAATTCAGTTCGCCACGAGAAATTACCTAATTCCTGAAGCACTGTCGTTGCGTACGAGCGTGGTACTTCTTTATAAAAAAAATCATGTGATACTTTATGTACATTTGTTATGTGTTAATCACATCCTCTAGGAATTACTGTTTAACTCAACGTCTATAATACAGACAAATGCAACGGTGGGAAACTATTAGTACACGTTTCGCTCATCAGAAGTTTTTTCAATTCAACAAAGAGCGAAGGACAGACGTAATAATGTAAGTGGGACTTGCGAAGCGCAATAGTTTCATCAGGATCAATTTGGTTAAATGCTTAAACTCCCATTGTTGTGTAAAACTGTATTGCCGATGAGTAAAATACCGTACAACAGGTGGTTATCTTTATGGTTAAAAACGTTTCGTCTACGTGGTAGGCTTCATCAGTCAAGTAGAGGAGAATCTGTTGTAGGCAGCAGTAGTGGCGAGGTAAAGATGTTGTAATAAGCCCATCAATCTTAGAGAAGAATTCAACTCTATGGGTTTTTAACGATATAAACCTAACGCATGAGAATGGAGACTTCTTGGTTTGGATTCCAGTGGGACCTGCCTAGCATGGGTCAGTATTCTTGCTGCAGTACTCCTCAATTCTTGTCTTCTTGCTTCTACTAGTGGACCCGGTCCTCTGCAACGTCTTCGAGATTCACGCAATCGTAATGACACGATTGCGGGTTCTATCCCCGCTCGTGGTATGGTTTGTCTTCGAGATCTTCCACATTTCACCTCCGACAGTATTTAAGACTCCATTCATAAGAACATAAGAACATAAGAAAGGAGGAACACTGCAGCAGGCCTGTTGGCCCATACTAGGCAGGTCCTTCACAATCCGTCCCACTAACAGAATATTTGCTCAACCCAATTTTCAATGCTACCCAAGAAATAATCTTTGACAATTCTACCCACTCATGCGCGAGTCCCACTCAAATCCAACCCCTCTCACTCATGAATTTATCCAACCTAAATTTGAAACTACCCAAGGTCCTAGCTTCAATAACCCTACTAGGCAGACTGTTCCACTCATCAACTACCCTATTTCCAAACCAATACTTTCCTATATCCTTTCATAAGAAGAACATAAGAAAGGAGGAACACTGCAGCAGGCCTGTTGGCCCATTCTAGGCAGGTCATTCACATTCCATCCCACCAACAGAATATTTGTTCAACCCAATTTTCAATGCTACCCAAAAATAAGCTTTGATCATTTTATTTACTCATGTGCAATTCCCTCAAATCCAACCCCTTTCACTCATGAATTTATCCAACCTAAATTTAAAACTACCCAAGGTCCTTGCTTCAATAACCCTACTAGGCAGACTGTTCCATTCATCAACTACCCTATTTCCAAACCAATACTTTCCTATATCCTTTCTAAATCTAAACTTATTTAACTTGAATCCATTATTGCGGGTTCTCTCTTGGAGAGATACCCTCAAGACCTATTTATATCCCCTTTGTTAATACCCATTTTCCACTTGTATACCTCGATCATGTCTCCCTCATTCTACGTCTTACAAGTGAATGTAATTTAAGGGTCTTCAATCTTTCTTCGTAAGGAAGATTTCTAATGCTATGTATTAATTTAGTCATTCTACGCTGAATGTTTTCTAACGAATTTATGTCCATTCTGTAATATGGAGACCAGAACTGAGCTGCGTAATCTAGGTGAGGCCTTACTAATGATGTATAAAGCTGTAATATAACGTCTGGACTTCTGTTGCTAACACTTCTTGATATAAATCCCAGTAATCTATTTGCCTAAATCTAAACTTATCTAACTTGAATCCATTATTGCGGGTTCTCTCTTGGAGAGATATCCTCAAGACCTTATTTATATCCCCTTTGTTAATACCCATTTTCCACTTGTATACCTCGATCATGTCTCCCTCATTCTACGTCTTACAAGTGAATGTAATTTTAGGGTCTTCAATCTTTCTTCGTAAGGAAGATTTCTAATGCTATGTATTAATTTAGTCATTCTACGCTGAATGTTTTCTAACGAATTTATGTCCATTCTGTAATATGGAGACCAGAACTGAGCTGCGTAATCTAGGTGAGGCCTTACTAATGATGTATAAAGCTGTAATATAACCTCTGGACTTCTGTTGCTAACATTCTTGATATAAATCCCAGTAATCTATTTGCCTTATTACGTACGCTTAGGCATTGCTGTCTTGGTTTAAGGTTGCTGCTTACCATCACCCCAAGTCCTTCTCGCAATCTGTATGGCTAAGTTCTACGTCATATTATTCCAGACCGTGGCTGAAGGACTGACCACCTCAAATTATTTAAATCTCCAGGGTTGATGAACTGATTACATCTTTACCTCGCCACTACCACTACTGCTTACAATATATTCTCTTCTGTATTTGACTGATGAAACTGCGTAGGTGAAACGTTTCAACAATAAAGATATACAACTGCTGCACAGTGTCTTACTCATCAACTTATAGGTATTTTATATAATTTTCAACACAACTGTATTGCTGAAATTTATAACTAATGATTCAAGGCAGCAATGTCTGTCTAGATTTTCTTCTTTGATAAAAAGTCTTGCTTCACTCCAACATATTAGATGGACAGAATGCGAAAAGGATCTGGGGGTTATGGTAAGCAGCAACCTCAAACCAAGTCAGCAATGCCTAAGCGTAAGAAATAAAGCAAATAGATTACTGGGATTTATATCAAGAAGTGTAAGAAACAGAAGTCCAGCGGTTATATTACAGCTTTATACATCATTAGTAAGGCCTCACCTAGATTATGCAGCTCAGTTCTGGTCTCCATTTTACAGAATGGATATAAATTCGTTAGAACACATTCAGCGACGAATAACAAAGTTAATTCATAGCATTAGAAATCTTCCGTATGAAGAAAGATTGAAGACCCTTAAATTACATTCACTTGTAAGACGAAGAATGAGGGAAGACATGATCGAGGTATATAAGTGGAAGATGGGTATTAATAAGGGGGATATAAATAAGGTCTTGAGGATAACTTCCAGAGAGAACCGCAATAATGGATTCAAATTGGATAAGTTTAGATTTAGAAGGATATAGGAAAATATTGGTTTGGAAATAGGGTAGTTGATGAGTGGAACAGTCTGCCTAGTAGGGTCATTGAAGCTAGGACCTTGGGTAGTTTCAAATTTAGGTTGGATAAATTCATGAGTGAGAGGGGTTGGTAAGCAGCAACCTCAAACCAAGTCAGCAATGCCTAAGCGTAAGAAATAAAGCAAATAGATTACTGGGATTTATATCAAGAAGTAAGAACATAAGAACATAAGAAAGGAGGAACACTGCAGCAGGCCTGTTTGCCCATTCTAGGCAGGTCCTTCACATTCCATCCCACCAACAGAATATTTGTTCAACCTAATTTTCAATGCTACCCAAAAAATAAGCTTTGATAATTTTATTTACTCATGTGCAATTCCCACTCAAATCCAACCCCTTTCACTCATGAATTTATCCAACCTAAATTTAAAACTACCCAAGGTCCTTGCTTCAACAGAAGTCCAGCGGTTATATTACAGCTTTATACATCATTAGTAAGGCCTCACCTAGATTATGCAGCTCAGTTCTGGTCTCCATTTTACAGAATGGATATAAATTCGTTAGAAAACATTCAGCGACGAATGACAAAGTTAATTCATAGCATTAGAAATCTTCCGTATGAAGAAAGATTGAAGACCCTTAAATTACATTCACTTGTAAGACGAAGAATGAGGGAAGACATGATCGAGGTATATAAGTGGAAGATGGGTATTAATAAGGGGATATAAATAAGGTCTTGAGGGTATCTCTCCAGAGAGAACCCGCAATAATGGATTCAAATTGGATAAGTTTAGATTTAGAAAGGATATAGGAAAATATTGGTTTGGAAATAGGGTAGTTGATGAGTGGAACAGTCTGCCTAGTAGGGTCATTGAAGCTATGACCTTGGGTAGTTTCAAATTTAGGTTGGATAAATTCATGAGTGAGAGGGTTGGATTTGAGTGGGACTCCACTTGAGTTAATAGAATCTTCAAAGCTTATTTCTTGGGTAGAATTGAAAATTAGGTTGGGTAATTATTCTGTTAGTGGGATGGATTGTGAAGGACCTGCCTAGTATGGGCCAACAGGCCTGCTGCAGTGTTCCTCCTTTCTTATGTTCTTATGTTTATGTTTCATGCATGTATTATGGAGACTGTCAATATGGCACACACATATATGCGTTCATTATTACGTATATCTGGTTCTCTGGCAGTTCCTCCAAAGTAGACACTATCGCATTCCCCGCATTAATTGTGTATATCTCGTCTTAAATTGATATTATTTATTTGTTAGTAAGAGCCTTAAATGTGGAGCTAGTTTTTAAATAGCTTAATTATATCTCGTTCAACTTTCGACTTACATGTTTCTGTTTTAGTTCTTAACCAATCAGTAAGATTGTCAATTTTACCATTTTAATAGCATTTTTAATTGTTTACTCATGTTAATTTTATGTAAATTAAAGTGATTTTTTTGCTATTTTCTTATATTAAGAGGATTTTTTATAAGGCAGACCAAATCGAATTATGGTTGGAGAGAGATTGATGGACAAGCCTCCTATAACCTTCTACCTCTGTTACCCAGAAGTATACAGCTATCTTATAGGACTGTTGTAGGTCGCATCCTGGGTAAGGACTAAGGAAACCCCCAGTGGAAATTAGTTACACTGATTGACTTTCTTGGAATATTCTAGGCTATTAATCCTTAGGATTACTAATCAAAATAAAATCACCGTTGTTGTTGTTGTTGTTCTTGTTTTTCTTCTTTTCTTCTTCTAAGATTTTGATTAGTACATCACGAGGAAAGTGTCAATTAGCATTTTGTCAATACAACAAGGTTTTTGAAAATCAAAGGCGATTTTTCAAGCCACTTCATTTCATGAGAAGAAATTAAAGCAGTTCCTTCGACTAGGTGGCCAAAGTGGTGTCTTAATACATGCTTATACTGAGAGTCCGACCTCATCTCAGTGTCCACAAGTCGTTCACTGAACTTGCTTGTTATATAAATATTTTCGCATTTCACCTCAGATTCTGTTAATTCTTTTTTTTTTTTTTAATATTTTCAAAATAAACATTATGGATAGTCCTGTCTGAAAGATGCGTCAATCATTGAAAATTAAAGCCGTTCAAAATTACACTTTACTGTACTAGATTTCATTTTTGTATGTTCATTTTTTTAAATAATGTAAAAGATTTAATATTTTTGAATATTTTATATTATTAATTTTCTTTAAAAATTAAATTTTAATTTAATTTAGCATATTATTTTAGACCTAATAATGACATCTACGCTTGCCGAAACAATAAAATACTCTTGTTTGATTCTTTGTTGTTATTATTTCTTGTGGTATGCATCAACTATAACACTCTGTCATCCTGGTACCCACTTCTCTCAATAAGAAACTCAACATATCCCAACAGACGGATACAGGGTTGTTTGAAGAGGATTCAGTAAGCCAGCCCCGAAAGCCAAGAACTACTTGTATCAGATATTGAGAAGAGGGACGTAGCAGACTTGCAAAAAAAAATCCCTCTCAAGAAAAATGATGTTATTGACAAACCTGAGGATTGTGCCGGTATACACATGATACCGGTGGAGCTGAAACTCAGTCACCACAAGCAGCTGATTAATGTATAAGTGATATTTTTTTATCATAAGAACATAAGAACATAAGAAAGGAGGAACACTGCAGCAGGCCTGTTGGCCCATACTAGGCAGGTCCTTCACAATCCGTCCCACTAACAGAATATTTGCTCAACCCAATTTTCAATGCTACCCAAGAAATAAGCTTTGACAATTCTACCCACTCATGCGCGAGTCCCACTCAAATCCAACCCTCTCACTCATGAATTTATCCAACCTAAATTTGAAACTACCCAAGGTCCTAGCTTCAATAACCCTACTAGGCAGACTGTTAACATAAGAACATAAGAAAGGAGGAACACTGCAGCAGGCCTGTTGGCCCATACTAGGCAGGTCCTTCACAATCCGTTCCACTAACAGAATATTTGCTCAACCCAATCTTTCTTCGTAAGGAAGATTTCTAATGCTATGTATTAATTTAGTCATTCTAC
>WNWK01038557.1:0-17880 GCA_009830355.1 Cherax destructor | reverse complement strand
AAACATTCAGAAATGGAAATTTGTTGCAAATATTTCGTTGCTCAGTGTAGAAGAACTTAAACCTTCTCGATGTAATTATATGCAAATCGTCTTTTTCTCTACAGGAAGCAATGTGGAGTTCCGAAAATTACCTTGTCGCCTGGTGATGATGGCAGTGCTGCTGCTGCAGTTACTGATACTGGCACACTACACCAGCAATCTTGTCTCTGCTTTCTCAGTGGCACCAGCAATCCCAGCCATCTTCTCCTTCACTGACCTCCTCAGGAACCCCGATCTCTCATTCGGCACTACCAGGGGCACAACAGTTGTCAACTACCTGAAGGTGCTTTTAATCTCGTTATTGCTGTTCGTTTTTATTATGATTATACATTATGTCAAAGGATCAATTTTATAATCATCATATAATATTTCAAAGAATTAATTTTGCAAAAGGAAAATTAACACTTCACTATGTGACAAAAATCACTTTAAGAGCACAAGCTAAGTGGTCAAGTAACTTAACCTTTATTATCTTTCTTTATCTCCTCTTTCACAACCTTATTCCTCATTGCTTTATCCTAAAATCCCTTCCATCTTCATTCTTGCTTTAAACAACTGTAGTGTGACCGTAAATTCCTAGTTCTTGCTTTTCTCAATGCATTAATTGAAACGTTAAGAAAATTAGGAAATATTTTAAGTTATATTTTAATTACAAATTGTAGAACTTATATAAGTTTTATATTTAACTTCTTACAAATAAAAAATACCCTAAATTTGTCCTAATCAAGTATTTTAAAACTGCATTACAGTTACCTCAACAAATCTTCGGGCTTTTCTCAGTGCAGATTCAGTAAAGTGTTTGCTTCCACACACCTATACACCTAATACCTCGTATTATTGTTAAATAAGTTCAAGCAAACACGGAACTGATATTGTACTAGTACATTGTTTTAACTCAGGTGGGGGCAAATAGATCCCAAAACAATCTTCAGTATTTTATTTTACAAAGAATGCTTATTACAACTAAAGGCAAAGCTATTCAACTTACAGAGTTGCAAAATAGAGATACCCCTGGAGATGGAACAAAAGAGGATGATGCCTCAGGGAACAGTATTGACACACTACTAGCAAAACCTGGTGCAAGCACTGATGTCCATACAGGGGCGGTAAGTAGAGGGAAACAACAAAATGCACCACCAGCGAACGCAGCTGCAATAAATCCTAGCAAACAGAACTCCAATCTATGCAAATTCTATGACTTGGGTATCTGCAGGCATGATATATCTGGTAAAACAGGTGGGACATGCACCTTTGACCATTCCAAAAAAATGCCGCACCCACATGGCAACATAAGAGTGCAACTTCCCTTCCTGTAACCTATTTCACCCTTAAATGTGTCACTCGTCACTCCATAAAAGAAAATGCCTCAATTCATACTGCCAGGCACATCATCTATACGGGACAAGAAGACACAGACCAGCCAGACTATAGGAAACAAAGAAGGGGAGCCATAACCTCTCCAAGGAAAGATGTTTTAGTGCCAGGAGGAAAAAAAAGACTGGCAAGAAATTAAACCAATCTTACAAAAACTGAAAACACTTCTGGAGCAGAGGCACAGTCATTGGCCTCCACTCCAGAACAACAGATATTAGAGCCAGCAAATAAACCTAAATTCAGCAAATATAACGACATTTGTCGTTGTAAACATACAGGGTTTAAAGCCGTCAACAAACAACAAAATCCCTTACATCAAGGGACTGCTCATGGAGTCAAATGCAACGTTTGCAGCTTTCACAGAGACCCACACAAAGGATCGTCTCACAACGAATAATGGATCCAATGTTATAAGCTATTCAGATGCGACAGACTAAACAGGCAACAAGGGGAGAGGGGATGTTGGCCTGTACGTCACAGAGTCGCTCATTTGCTCAGAACTACTAAACACCTCAAATGATGTAGTTGAAATTTTGGCGGTAAAGATTGAAAACCAAAACCTTGTCATTGTGGTTGTATACAAGCCTCCAGATGCAACTTCCCAGCATATCCGAGAGCAGCTTGTGAAAATTGACCAATGTCTGGAAAATCTCCCAACTCCTCCCCCAAACATCTTGCTACTGGGAGATTTCAACTTGAGACACCTAAAATGGAGGAGTGAAGCAAGCAGAGATCAGCCCAGGAGGCAGCGCAGATGAAAATTCACACACACACGAACTAATAAATCTCTGCACCAAATTCACCTTAAATCAGCAAATATTAAGCCTACAAGACTAGAAAATACGCTGGACCTCATATTCACTAACAACGACGATCTGATACGTAATATATCCGTATCAAAGACAATACACTCAGATCACAACATAATAGAGGTACAGACATGTATGCACAGGGCTCCTGACCAGCAAAATGTGATCAGTCATGAGGGTGTCTTCACAAAATTCAATTTCAATAACAAAAACATACAATGGGAACAAGTCAACCATGTCCTAAATGAAACAAGCTGGGAAGATATTCTAAACAACACAGATCCGAACATTTGCCTAAAAAAAATAAACTCTGTGGTTCTTGAGATCTGCTCAAGGCACATTTCATTAAGGAAATGAAAGAGAAGATGTAAACTAGAAAGAAAAAGAGTTCTCTATACAGACGATGGTGAAGAGTCACAGAGCTGCTGAGAGAGGCCAGTATATCTGATATATGAAGGGAGGCCCTGGTTAATTAATGAAATTCAAATATCGAACTTAAGCTGAAGGAATCATTCAGGATACAAGAATCGCAGGAAGAACTAAAACCCATAAAGGAAATTGAAAAAAAAAATACTTCTTCCCTTACTCCAAATCTAAGGGACAAACAACATCCAGTATTGGGCCTCTACTTAAGTGAGATGGGACATACACAGATGACAGCCATGAAATGAGTGAGATACTAAAGTCCCAATACGACTCAGTGTTCAACGAGCCGCTGCCCAGACTAAGCGTCGACAATCCAAATGAATTAATGACATGCCCATGCACTCTGTCCCAGGCCCAGACTCATGAAACTCCATGTTCATCAAGAACTGCAAGGAGCCCCTCTCACGTGCCTTCAGCATTCTATGGAGAGGGAGTATGGACACAGGGGTCATCCCACACTCACTATAAACAACAGACATAACCCCACTCTACAAAGGTGGCAGTACACCAATTGCAAAGAACTACAGACCGACAGCACTAACATCCCACATCATAAAAATCTTTGAAAGGGTTCTAAGAAGCAAGATCGCCAACCACCTAGATACCCATCAGTTACACAACCCAGGGCAACACGGGATTAGAGCAGGTCTCTCCTGCCTGTCCCAGCTACTGGATCACTATGACAAAGTACTGGATGCTGTAGAAGATAAACAAAATACAGAAGTAGTATACACAGACTTTGCAACAGCTTTCAATAAGTGTGACCATGGTGTAATAGAGCACACAATGCTTGATAAAAGAATAACAGGAAATGTTGGTAGATGGATCAATAACTTCCTGACAAATAGAACACAAAGAGTATAGTAAACAGAGTAAAGCCTGAGCTACGGTAAAAAGCTCTGTTCCACAAGGCACAGTACTCGCTCCCATTCTATTCCTTATCCTCATATTTGACATAGACAGAGATGTAAGCCATAGCTCCGTGTCTTCCTTTGCGGATGACACGCGGATTGCCATGACATTGTCCTCCCTCGAAGACACCGCAAAACTCCAAGCGGACATGAACCAAATCTTCAAATGGGCTACTCAAAACAATATGAAGTTCAATGAAGAGAAATTTCAACTACTCAGATATGGAAAACTTGAGGAAATTAAAACTGTATCAGGGTATACGACAAATTCTAAATATACAATAGAGCGAAAAAGAAATGTGAATGATCCGGGAGTGATAATGTAAAAGAATCTCGCCTTCAAAGACCACAACAATGTATCTACCGCATCTGCTAGGAAAATGATAGGATGGATAATGAGAACCTTCAAAACTAGGAATGCCAATCCAATGATGATTGTCTTCAAATCGTTTGTTTTCTCTAGGCTGGAATACTGCTGTACACAAACTGCTCCCTTCAAGGCAGAGGAAATTGCTGACCTGGAGAGTGTACAAAGAACTTTCATGGCACACATAAGTACGATAAGGCACCTAAATTACTGGGAACGGTTGAAGGTCCTTGATCTGTATTCCCTAGAGCGTAGGCGAGAGAGATACATGATAATATACACTTGGAAAATCCTAGAGGGATTAGTACCAAACTTTCACACGAAAATCACTCCCTATGACAGCAAAAGACTCAGCAGGAGATGCAACATTCCCGCAATGAAAAGCAGGGGCGCCACGAGTACACTGAGAGAAAACACAATAAGTGTCCGGGGCCCAAGACTGTTCAAGTGCCTCCCAGTATATATAAGGGGGATTACCAATAGACCCCTGGCTGTCTTCAAGAAGGCACTGGGCAGGCACCTAAAGTCAGTACCTGACAAACCGGGCTGTGGTTCGTACGTCAGTTTGCATGCGGCCAGCAGTAACAACCTTGTTGATCAGACCCTGATCCACCATGAGGCCTAGTCTCAGACCGAGCCGCGGGGGCGTTGATCCCCGAAACCCTCTCCAGGTAAACTCCAGGTACTGTGAAACGAGTTGGCCACAAAGTCTTCATATGAATCATCCATAGAGACTTCACTTGAGTTCATCCAGATAACAGCCCAGTACTCGCTGCAAGCAGGTCAGCAGGTCAGTGCACACCTGACTACCTTCAGTAGAGTTTGCGGAGCGGCTGGCAAGTC
Organism: Cherax destructor; assembly: GCA_009830355.1. Lineage (NCBI taxonomy): Eukaryota > Metazoa > Arthropoda > Malacostraca > Decapoda > Parastacidae > Cherax > Cherax destructor. The sequence continues at coordinate 13,111 of WNWK01038557.1, read as the reverse complement.
TGTAGTTATCTGTTAAGTCGTACCTGAACATTCCTCAATTCCTAATCTACAGGATTCAATTGTTCATTGCTCATCCTCTCTTGATGATGGAGGTAGACTCGAAAACTGTGGTACTGGGCAGCTGCGGATGTGAAAGGTAGATTCGGAAACTACACAGGTGACGTACGGGTTCGTACATCGTCGGTAGCGCAATATATTTAAAAGCTCACCAGGACGACTACGAACGAAGGAAACAATGACCTTCTCAATATGTACAATATTTCTTCCTTGGTTGATTCTCTGCTACAGAAGATGGATCCTGCTTCTTGAAGTTAGTCTTTTAATTTCTTCAGAGGGATTCCTTTTCCGATGCCAAAGTTGTATGACGTGGTATCACAAAGTTGAGTGACGTGGTATCACACAATTGTGTGACGTGGTATCACACAGTTGTGTGACGTGGTATCACACAGTTGTGTGACGTGGTATCACAAAGTTGAGTGACGTGGCATCACAAAGTTGTGGGACGTGGTATCACACAGTTGTGTGACGTGGTACCACAAAGTTGTGTGACGTGGTGTCACAACCAGCAACTGCATGCTTATAGATTTGATTGTTAGTTGAATATGACATATTTTGCTTCTTGCTATCGTGTTTTCGAGGAGACTGAGATAACAGTAGGTAAGGTGTGATATCGAAATGATGATTCTGCAAATGCAGGCAGTCAATGTTTTCTATGACAGCTGTTGCTTTTTCAGCAGCATAACGAACTGCTGTGTGTACGATCATCATATCTGAATATCCCCTGGATAATGCATACACTCAGGTAAACAAATTGTTGTTTACCTGAGGAATTTACTAAGAATTACCTTCTTTGTTGTGATGGGCAAGTGACATCAATGTTTATCAGTGCGTCAATCACACCCCTGGATCGTCTAAGGTGTACTCACCTAATTGTGGTTGCAGGGGTCGATACTCAGCTCCTGGCCCCGCCTCTTCGCTGTCCGCTACTGGGTCTCTGCTCTCCCTGCTCCATGAGCTTTATCATACCTTGTCTTAAAACTATGTATGGTTCCCGCCTCCACTATATCGTTCGCTAGACTATTCCACTTCCTAACTACTCTATGGCTGAAGAACTACTTCCTAACATCCCTTTGATTCATCTGAGTTTTCAGCTTCCAGTTGTGTCACCTTGTTTCTGTGTTCCCTCTTTGGAATATCCTGTCACTATCTACCTTGTCAATTCCCCGCAGTATTTTTTATGTCGTTATCATGTCTCCTCTAACCATTCTGTCCTCCAATGTTGTTAATCCTATTTTCCTCAACCTTTCTTCATAGGGCAGTCCCCTGAGCTGTGGAACTAGCCTTGTCGCAAACCTTTGCACTTTCTCTAATTTCTTGACATGCTTGACCAGGTGTGGGTTCCAGACTGGTGCTGCATACTCTAGTATGGGCCTGACGTACACGGTGTACAGTGTCTTGAACGATTCCTTGTTAAGGTAACGGACCGCTAATCTTAGGTTTGCCAGTCGCCCATATGCTGCCGCGGTTATCTGGTTGATGTGTGTTTCCGGAGACGTGCTTGGCGTTATACTCACCCCAAGGTCTTTCTCCTTTGCAGAGGTTTGTAGCCTTTGTCCACCTAGCCTGTACTATGTCAGCGGTCTTCTTTGCCCTTCTCTGATCTTCATGACTTTGCATTTGGTGGGGTTAAATTCGAGAAGCCAGTTGCTAGACCAGATGTCAAGCTTGTCCATGTCTCTTTGAAGTCTTGTTTGGTCCTCTTCCGATGTGATTCTCCTCATTAATTTCACATCATCTGCGAACAGAGACACTTCTGAGTCTATCCCGTCCGTCATGTCATTTACATATACCAAGAATAACACTGGTCCTAGGACTGACCCCTGCAGTGCACCGCTCGTCACAGGCGCCTACTGTGATACCTCATCACGTACCATGATCCGTTGATGCCTCCCTGTGAGATATTCCCTGATCCATTCCAGTGCCCGTCCTGTTATACACGCTTGGTCTTCCAACTTCTTTACTAATCTCTTGTGAGGAACTGTGTCGAAAGCCTTCCTGCAGTCCAGGAAAATGCAGTCCACCCACCCTTCTCTCTCTTGCCTTACCTTTGTTACTCTGTTACACCAGGAGGTTTGTTACACAGGATTTTCCTTCCCTGAATCCGTGCTGTTTGGCGTTGATTATCCTGTTCTGCTCCAGATGCTCCACCATTCTTATCCTTATGATTTTCTCCAAGACTTTGCACACTATACACGTAAGTGACACCGGTCTATAGTTTAGTGCCTCTTTTCTGTCTCATTTTTTAAAGATGGGGACTACGTTGGCCTTTTTCCATATCTCCGGTAGCTGCCCAGTTTCAAGGGATGTGTTGAATATTATGATAAGTGGCACACTCAGAATCTCAGCTCCTTCCCGAAGAACCCACGGGGAGATATTGTCCAGACCCATCGCCTTTGAGGTATCCAGGTCACTGAGTAACTGCTTCACCTCCCCCTCAGATGTGCGTATGCCCTCCATCATTTGATACATCCCTTGTTGGTGATGCACCCCATCCTGTCTACCCAGCTGCCTATCTGCCTCCACTGTGAACACTTCCATAAACCTCGAGTTGAGCTCCTCACATAGCTCTTGATCATTACTTGTGAGTTCCCCATCTTCTCTCCTCAGCCTTATCACCTGGTCCTTGACTGTTGTCTTCCTTCTGATGTGACTGTACATCAGTTTTGGGTCAGATTTGACTTTCGATGCTATGTCATTTTCGTACTGTTTCTGGGCCTCCCTCCATACCTGTGCATAATCGTTTCTAGCTCTTCGACTAATCTCCTTGTTTACTTGGGTTCTTTGCCTTCTGTACCTTTTCCATTCTCTGACACTCCGAGTCTTCGCCTTAGTGCACCTTTGGGTAAACCAGGGGCTCTTTCTGGTCTTGCCATTTACTCTTTTTCCTTTGGGTATAAACTGTTCCTCTGCCTCCTTGCACTTAGTCACTACGTATTCCATCATTTAATTTACTGACTGTCCTTCCATTTCCCTTTCCCACAGAACCTCCTTCAGGAAATTCCTCATACCCGTGTAGTCCCCTCTTTTAAAGTCTGGTATGTCTCTTTCTGCTCCATTTTCCCTCTCCACCTGTAGCTCTACAATGTACTCAAAGCTCAGTACCATATGGTCGCTGGCTCCCAGGGGGCTCTCGTGTGTTATGTCCTCGATATCTGAGCTATTCATGGTGAATACAAGGTCCAGCCTTGCTGGTTCGTCCTCTCCTCTATCTCTGGTCGTGTCCCTGACATATTGGTGCATCAGGTTTTCCAGTACCATGTCCATCATCTTGGCTCTCCAAGTTTCTGGACTCCCACGTGGTTCTTGGTTCTCCCAGTCGATCTCCCTGTGGTTGAAATCGTCCATGACCAGTAACTTCGCTCTGATCATGTGCGCTTTTCTTGCCACCTCCGCTAGGGTGTCCACCATTGCTCTGTTGTACTCGTCATATTCCTTCCCTGGCCTCCTGCAGTTCTTTGGTGGGTTATACATCACTGCAATGACTATCTTGTGCTCCCCGGACTGGATGGTACCTACTATAAAGTCCCTTTCTCTACACACCTCCATTCCTTCCATTTCCTCGAATCTCCAATGGTTTCTTACGAGCAGGGCGACCCCTCCTCCCCCCCTGCTCCTTCTGTCTTTCCTCAGGATTTGATATCCCTGTGGGAAGATCGTGTCTGTTATTGCCTCATTGAGTTTAGTTTCTGTGACTGCTATGATGTCTGGGGACATTTCACCTATTTTTTCAATCCACTCTTCATACTTATTCGTGATTCCATCCGCATTTGTGTACCAAACCTTCAACCTCGTTTCCAATACTGTGGCTCTGGGGGATCATGGTGGGTTGGGGGAGTGTGGGCAGGGTTCCCATAGGGGGATGTTGCATGGGTGGGGGTTTATGGTTGGAGTGTGGGCTGATGGGGTGTGGTATGTGATGGGGTGGGGTAGTTGTGATGGTGGGTTTTGAGTTGCTTGGGTGGGGACAGGGTAAGTGATGTGTGTGTGTGATGCTAAAATATATGGTTGCCGTTGGGTTGCTGTGGTTTGAGGCCCACCGTGAGTACTTCCGGTTGGTGTGTTTGTCCCTTCTTCTTGGGCCTGGTGCACTCTGTACCTCGCTTTCTCCTCCTCTCTCTCCTCTCTTCGCTTTTTTATCCTCTCCTTTAGGGCCTCCCTTTCTTCCTGCGTTCTGTCCCGATCTAGGTATACATTCTGGTACTCCCGAGTCGCCCTCAGCCGTGCTTTCTCTTGCAGGATCATGGTACGGGCTGATTCTGCATTGAAGATTACTTTGAGGGGCCGATTTCTTTCCCTTGTGTACCACCCAATTCTCTGAAAATATGTCACCTGGGATGTATCTCCCCCTGTTGCTAGCATGATACCTTTAATCCTTTCTTTCTACTCTTGTTTTCTTCTGTCATGGATGACCCCTTCGACTTCCTTAAGGCCGTAGATAAAGATCGACTTCTCCCTTTCCTCCTCCCACTGTGTCTCTCTTTGCATCGTCAGAGATGCATTAGCATCTTCCGGTTCTGTCATGGCTGTAGCCCTGTGTTCCTCTGTGTGTTCGGCCTACTCATTTGCCCCTGTCCTCTGCTGTATATTGTTGGGGTCTCTGCGTTGAGTGTGTCTGCTGCTTTGTCTACCCTCTCATGTGTTGCTTCTGCGCCCTCATTTGTTGCTTCTGTGGCGCCCTTCTTGTCCGTGGCTGCTTTTTCTATATCTATCTCGTGTGGTGTTTGTACCATGTCCATCATCTTGGCTCTCCAAGTTTCTGGACTCCCACGTGGTTCTTGGTTCTCCCAGTCGATCTCCCTGTGGTTGAAATCGTCCATGACCAGTAACTTCGCTCTGATCATGTGCGCTTTTCTTGCCACCTCCGCTAGGGTGTCCATCTTGTTTCAGGCCTCATGTGTGCCTGACAGTACCTGAGCATACAAGAGTTCTTTTTCCTCCGCATTCCCTTTGGCTGTGTCAGATGCCCCACGTGTGTCTGACATTGCCTGTGCATCTAAGAGATCATTTTTCTCCTCATTCCCTTTGACTGTGTCTGATGCACACCCTCCAGTCGCCGTTTCTGAACAGGTACTTGCGTCTCTGCTCTGCGTCAGTCTCTGCAGCTTCACTTCTAAGATCTGGATGTCAGGAACTCGATGTTGTAGTGAGCCACGATGAAATACATACTTCATTTCTTCTCCAGTTGGACCACGCATGACACTGCCATTGCCTACAAATGTCCATGTTGCATAAACAAGTGCTGTCTTGTTTGTTTATCTAGACATCCCTGAAAGTTCAAGAAGGGAAATTGGGGAGTTGCACAAGTCATGTTGGAAGATGCTGGATATACCTTCACTAGCATGTGGGGTAGTCAACAACTGCTGCAAGACTAACTGAGGATCTAAAGCAGTTGATTCCTCATCAACTTTTGCACGCATTTTGTTCTCCATTGATAGTATTCGGGTACTCTTGAATGTGTGCTCATACGCATTAGTCACCTCCGCAGTATTTTCACTGCAACAGGTTTTCCTTGTTAGCATTAACAATATTTTCAATAGTTACACCTGTTGCAATATTCCACAGAGTTTCATCAACCAAACAAAAGGAATCTTTTCTTGCAGATTCTATTTAAGACTTCTGGCATCTTTGTTATCTCTTATGTTCCAGTGACATCTTGCATAGCACCAATAACATCAGAACAAGTCAGTATGGGTAGAAGCTAATGTACTAGCTAGGACTCATTCTCCTGCCTCTTGTTCATCCTCTAGTGATTTTTTCAGTCCCTCATCAGCACTTGCTTTATTACCAAATTTAAAGACAATCCAGCCCAGTATCGGTGACTCCCATGAATAATAACATGTTGCCCAAACTCAGAGACTATGTGAAAGGTTGAGCTTCTGCTGCACATAAATGAGTTCTGATTTAGCATATAGATTGTGCCCAGCTGCAGAAAAATATGACAACAGTTTCTGAATAGTTTTCAGACTGAGCTTCCAGTTTCGGGAACGCTCAGCCCTGATGGATCGACGTAGATTGTTGACCATCTCCACGTAATCGATCTATAGACAAACAGTCCGATGATTCATTATTCAATTACAGCAGAAATTTATCTTACTGTCATCTGGTAATAAATCTTTATTGCCTCACTCAGGTCTTCATCAATTGGTTCAACTTTCGAGTCACTGGCAAGATTTTCAGCTTCAGATCTCCTCGTGTTATCCTGCATATATATAACTTGCTTTGTATTATTTTCATTACGTACTGTCCAAGTTCCTGGCGAATAATCATCCTCCAGTTCTACATGCAGCTTACATTCATTGCTTTGTGAATCTACTTGAGAACTATATTTTTAATTCTTGTATTATTTGTTCATGGTCTCTGACAAAATTTTCTCCCATTAAAAATAGGCTGAATGCCTTTGTTATCAATATTGCATTAAGATGTTTATGAATGGTTCAGAGAACCGACAAGTTATAAATTAGACACATATGCAACACTTGGGTATCTTTATTGAGGAAACGTTTCGCCACACAGTGGCTTCATCAGTCCAATACAAAGTAGAAAGGTGTAAGGAGAGGAGGAGTTTGAGGTAATCAGTCCCTCGGCCTGGAGTCGATGTGTTCAGTCCATCAATCTTGTAGAAAGTACAGCACATGTCCGTAGAGGTGGCTTATATACTGTAGTCAGGTGAGGCGAAGCAGCAGGAGGCAGGGTCATAGTGGTACCATCCACTAATTTATATATTGCATTAAGATCAGGGTCAACAAGCACATGCTCTGGAAATGATCTTTTCACTGAGCACGTGGCTAACAGCTCTTGGGAAATATACAACTTCCACAAGCTCTTGGAGGTCAGCCTGGCATGATTCAACATCTGCATCCTAAGAAACTTATCCACCGAGATACAATACCATCGAGTGAAGGTCCTCTCTGATGGTTCGTTATAGGATATAATCAGTACCTTATATCATAAGGGCTGGTCAAAGGTGATTACTACCGAAACATGATTTATTTTTGCTTTTGCACAGACAAAAATTCAGGGATGAATATTCACAATTCATGCCACTTGAACTCATGTCAATCAGCGGCAGGAAAGAAACTGACAAGTTTCCAGGAGTCCCTCCCCCCCCCCCTCCCTTTGCTAACAGTCTGCATTATTCCTGCCCATCCAGCACAGGCTGGACCTTCCACGGAAGGTTCAGCCTGTGCTCTTGATCCATATATTCAATGTTCTTTTGTGTCTCGTATATCAAGAGATTCGAAGCTTTGTCCGATGATTTATAGAAGATCTTGACCTTTGCTTTTTAACTGTTGCTTCATTTGTTGCAGTGCATATTTGCGCTGGATCTTTCTTCTTTACTCCTTGAGTTATCGTTACAAAGACGTCCACTCCATCAAATGTATTCAGTCCATCCCATCTGATGCTTTTACTGTGTCGTTAAAATAATCTGCCAACTATTGAACAAAATGGTCAGAGGTTAATCCAGGAATACTTGTGCTTCTTGAGGCTGCTGAATACATCTCGAACTTCTTCAACTCTTTACATGAAGAACAGAAGTCATGCTTGTTTAAAGAGTCAGTCAGAAGCTTTGATGGAATGTGGTGAACTCTTAGCTGCTGCTGCAGCTTTAGTGATTCAAGAACAAATGCATAGTTGAAGAATTAGACACATGTGTAATATCTGGTTTTCTTTATTTGTAGTCGTTTCGCCATCCAGTGGTTTTATCTATACAAATTCAAGGGCGAAATGGGAAGACTGTAGAACTATATAAAAAAACCCGAGGTAATCAGTCCCTCAGCCCTGGAGTTGGTGATTACTTCGTATTTTGTTCACAGTTCCACAGTCTTCACATTATGTCCTTGACTTTGTATTGATAAAGCCACTGGTTGGCGAAACGTCTACAAATAAAATAATCAGATGTCGTACATGTGTCTAATTCTTCATCTTGTGTACCATTCATGTAGAAATGCATAGTTGTTTTCCAAGTGGGATAAATCCTTTGGTGTGGAGTAATCAGCTCTGGTTGTACACAAGAACTTGATATTATTTTTATCAGTTCTGCTGCTGGTTATATTTTTTTACATTTGCAGCCTATAAACTTTGGAGTTTTATAAAACTTGTTCAGTATAGTTAATATAATACTCCTGAAAGTCGCCAACTTGCTTTTACTTTGATGGAATGGATGACAACTTAGTTGTCAAAATGATCCTCTATTTTCTGTTTCATGTTATTCATATTTTGAGAGTTTTCGCAGAACTCTATCATGTCGTTTACCACATCACTCACTGTTATTTGTTCATCATCACTATCATCATTCGGTGACTTACGGAATGCTTCTTGTTGTTGTGATTTTATAGGTCGACTCACTTGTTCCTTTGTTGATTGGAATCTGTAGACTAAAAATCTCTTGAACTGACAGGAAAGACTACTTGGTCAATCAATCAATTAATCAACTTTATTTCTGATAATATTACAAAGTGGGGTTTACATATTATGTTATTTATACATTTTATGAAGTAATTATTACAAGAAGGCCAATAATATGCCTAGGAATGCCTAGGCATTTCAGGCAGTCTTAGTATTTAAGTAAGTTTATTCAGGTATACACAAATACATTTACATAGATTATCATACATAGCAGCATATGTGTATAGAACCTAGGATAACCCAAAAAGTCAGACAGAGTGACTTATTTCCATTGGGGTCCTTTTAGTACTAGATCTTACTCTATAGTGACACAATGATTATACTGGTATTAAGGTTAGGTAATTGTAGTTGTCTTCCCTGTTTGTTGGTTGGGTTGAATGCAGAATAAGCAAATAAACAGAGGTTTCTCTGACCACTGTTACAGGGTGTGCACTGTGCTACCGTAGTGACCACTGTTACAGGGTGTGCACTGTGCTACCGTGGTGACACTGTTACAGAGTGTGCACTGTGCTACTGTGGTCACCACTGTTACAGGGTGTGCACTGTGCTACCGTGGTGACCACTGTTGCAGGGTGTTCACTGTGCTACCGTGGTGATCACTGTTGCAGGGTGTGCACTGTGCTATAGTGGTGATCATGCAACTTAGAGCATACGAGTGTTATTATTATAATCAAGGGTAGCGCTAAACCAGTAGGATCACTCTGCGCCTCTGGGGCGTATGTGGAAAGTATTCAGGCTTAATTCAGGGAGCCGTAGCACAGACCCAATTCCCTAGATCAAGAGCCCCTCACCAGCATCAAGGAAACTCCCTAGCGTGGCATACGAGGAGTGTTCTTCTAGAGTTACCCTCGTTTTCTCTAGTGATAATGGACTAGAGAGAGTGTAACATTATTATTTTATGGTAGACTAGTTTAGATTTCCGCCATCGACCACTTCTCAGAATATATCAGTTTTTATTCATTTGAGCGTCTATATTATTTTTATATGGTATGCATCATTCTGGAAGACATGTGATAGACAAATAGGTAAAATAGAGTTTTATACTCCAATGAGATTTTAAAACGTGAGGAAATTAAAATCTCATCGGTGTATAAAACAAATTCCAACCACACAATAGAGCAAAAAACTAATGCCAAAGACCTGGGAGTGATCATAACAGAGGATCTCACCTTCAAGGACCATAACACTGTAGCAATCGCATCTGCCAGAAAAATGACAGGATGGATAATGAGAACCTTCAAAACCAGGGATGTCAAGCCCATGTTGACACTTTTCAGGTCGCTTGTTCTATCTAGGCTGGAATATTGCTGCACACTAACTGCACCTTTCAAGGCACGTGAAATTGCTGAACTAGAAAATGTACAGAGAACCTTCACGGCACGCATAACTGCAATAAACCACCTCAATTACTGGGAACGCTTGAAGTTCCTAAACCTGTACTCCCTGGAATGCAGGCGGGAGAGATACATTATTATATACACTTGGAAAATCCTAGAGGGATTAGTACCAAACTTGCACACGAGTGTCACTCCCTACGAAAGCAAAAGACTCGGCAGACGATGTAACATCCCCCCAATGGAAAGCAGGGGTGCCACTAGCACGTTGAGAGACAACACAATAAGTGTCAGGGGCCCAAGACTGTTCAACTGCCTCCCAGCATACATCAGGGGGATTACCAACAAACCCCTGGCTGTCTTCAAGCAGGCATTGGACAGGCACCTAAAGTCGGTACCTGACCAGCCAGGCTGTGGTTCGTACGTTGGACTGCGTGCGGCCAGCAGTAACAGCCTGGTTGATCAGGCTCTAATCCAACATGAGGCCTGGTCACAGACCGGGCCGCAGGGGCGTTGACCCCTGGAACTTTCTCCAGGTAATAGAGTAAATACACAACATTTTATAAAGCCATGAACAATAATAAGAAATTTGTTAAGTAAAAGGACACAAATGCAACTAATGAGACATTTTATTGTGGCAACGTTTCGCTCTCCAGGACCTTTTTCAAACCGTGGAGGCTGCTACTGGATTTATTTAGGAGAAACGGCAAGAAACCTCGAAACACGCCTCAAAGAACACATTAATGCATGTAGGAACGATAACCTGAACAACGCCTGCGTACAACACCGAAGTTCCACCAATCATCTCATGAAATTCAAAGACGCCCAATTAGTAATCAAAGAAACTGATTTCCGCAGACGCAAGTGCCTTGAATCAGCACTTATCGCTGTTTCTAACACAATTAAACAAAATAAAGGCAGCTTCACCATCTCTGAAGTCTTAGCAAGAATCCTCCTGAAAACAGTAAACCCTACCATCACATAGCCTCTCCTGCTAATATCACACAAGCGCATCGCAGGTGTGGAACACTGCTACAGGCCTTCTCTTTTCCAACCTCCTACAGAAATATTTGTCTAACCTGTTTTAATACTACCCAAGTAATTGTTTTTATCCCCTTTTACTCATGTGCAAGTTGATTGTTCTACCTTATTGTATTACTACTACTACTACAACTTATATCACTACTACTTCTACCACCACTAGTATTACATCTCACTTGGAGAGTATATATATATACCCTCTGTGTACATGTATTGCTTGTAACGGCTTGAAAAAGCTCCTGGAGAGCGATACGTTGCCACAATAAAATGTCTCATTAGTTGCATTTGTGTCCTTTTACTTAACATATTGTCGGTAATTTTACCAATATTAATACAATAATAATAATTATACGAATATTTTTATTTACTACAAGTACATGTACAAGGTATACAGGTCCAGCTGACATTAATGACATACTACTATTTTGAAAGCCGCTTGTTATGCTGAGCATTTCCCGCAAATTAGGTCAGTTTTGTACCAGGATGCGACCCACACCAGTCGACTAACACCCAGGTTCCCCTTTTTAAATTGATAGGTGAACATGGACAGGGGCAGCAGGTGTCTTATGGACACACGTCTCAAATGATTTCCAGCCGTACCGGAGGAGACTCGAAATTGTAATACACACCAGCATGTGTACATTACCCAGAATAACTCAAAAAAAGTCTAACAAAGTGACTTATTTCCAATAGGGTCTCTTGGTCTCTCAAAGCTCGTCCCATTCTACTACTAGTAGTGCTACCACTACTACTACTATTACTAGTGCAAATAGTACTACTACTAGCAGTCCTACCACTACTACTACTACTAGTGCTACTACTACTACTACTACTGTTAATACTACTACTACTAGTGCTAGTACTGCTACTATTACTAATGCTTCTACTATTATGCTACTACTACTACCACTACTACTGCTACTACATGCTACTACTACTACTACTGTTACTGCTACTACTACTACTACTACTACTACTACTACGCTACTACTACTACTACTACTACTACTACTACTACTACTACTACTGCTACTACTACTACTACTAATAATAATAATAATACTAATTTTTATTAACACAAAGGCCGTCTCCCACCAAGGCAGGGTGGCCCGAAAAAGAATTTTTTCATCATCATTCACTCCATCACTTTCTTGCCAGAAGCGTTCTTACCCTTCAGTTATAAAACTGCACCATTAACAACCCCCTTCCCTTCAGAGAGCAGGTAGGTAGTAGGTTGGTAGACAGCAACCACCCAGGGAGGTACTACCATCCTGTGGTAGAAGGTTGGTAGACAGCAACCACCCAGGGAGGTACTACCATCCTGTGGTAGTAGGTTGGTAGACAGCAACCACCCTGAGAGGTACTACCATCCTGTGGTAGTAGGTTGGTAAACAGCAACCACCCAGGGAGGTACTACCATCCTGTGGTAGTAGGTTGGTAGACAGCAACCACCCAGGGAGGTACTACCATCCTTTGATAGTAGGTTGGTAGACAGCAACCACCCAGGGAGGTACTACCATCCAGTGGTAGTAGGTTGGTAGACAGCAACCACCCTGGGGGGTACTACCATCCTGTGGTAGTAGGTTGGTAAACAGCAACCACCCAGGGAGGTACTACCATCCTGTGGTAGTAGGTTTGTAGACAGCAACCACCCAGGGAGGTACTACCATCCTGTGGTAGTAGGTTGGTAGACAGGAACCACCCTGAGAGGTGCTACCATCCTGTGGTAGTAGGTTTGTAGACAGCAACCACCCAGGGAGGTACTACCATCCTGTGGTAGTAGGTTAGTAGACAGGAACCACCCATGGAGGTACTACCATCCTGTGGTAGTAGGTTGGTAGTCAGCAACCACCCTGGGAGGTACTACCATCCTGTGATAGTAGGTTGGTAAACAGCAACCACCCAGGGAGGTACTACCATCCTGTGGTAGTATCTTGTGGGGTTCGAGAGATATATAGGTTGTCAAAGGACACACTCTGTAGGATGGTTACAGTATATTAACAGAGTCTGAGAGGGAGAGGTACCCGGCACATCTGTCCAGTTTTATGTCGGCCTAGGAGTGAGGGTGAGGCCTCTGATGTAGTAGCCACATGGAGCGGGAGCTCTGACATCACAGTAACAAGGGAGCATACATGTAACATCTGGGGTTACTATACTGTAATACGCTACACAAGTGTATACATATTTACTGACACGACAGCTCGGCCATGTTACGTATGACGTCTCTGCATACTAGACAACTCTATAGGATGAACAGACAGGTGCACTGG
>WNWK01038556.1:0-17880 GCA_009830355.1 Cherax destructor | reverse complement strand
CTGAAATTTCTGCATAAAAAGGGGGCTTTCTATATAGTAGTTTTCATTGATGTCAATCAGGCCTGTATACCTTGTACATGTACTTGTAGAAATTATGATTATTATTATTGTTATTATTATTAAATGTTCGTTTCCCTGACAAAACCTTTTTTCCTGATTCGTTTCACCCCTTTTTCTTTTTGTTCTGTTTGTGTCCTGGCACTGGTTTATTATGTCCTAGCATTGTCTGTTGCCCTTTGGCACTGGTTTATTATGTCCTAGCATTGTCTGTTGTCCTGGCACTGGTTTATTATGTCTTGGCACAAAGTTTATTATGCCCTCACTGATCTAGTTAGCCCTCCTCACCTTGGCACTCATCATGTTCATCATCAACTTAATCGCTAGAGCTTTTCACCCCCAAAAAACTGTATACCACCCAGGATATATACTCACAGGGATCTACATAATAAATGTATATCTACATGAAGGTTGCAAAAGGATTCTCTATCTTTTTGAACTCCATACAATCATAGAGTTATACACCATATTTCCCCCCCTCTGGCTTATGGCTGGATGGGTAACCCCAAAGCTTTCCCAAAACCTGTTATGTGTTGGGGTTTAAAATTTCCTGGCATTATCGCCATGTGGTTGGTCTCAGACCAGTGGGGGTTTGTTAATATTTCTTTGGGATTATCGCCACCGTGGTTGGTCTTAACCCGTGGGTTATGTGTTAATATTTCCTGGCATTATCGCCACGTGGTTGGTCTCCCGACCAGTGGGTTATGTGTTAATATTTCCTGGCATTATCGCCCCCTGGTTGGTCTTAACCAGTGGGTTATGTGTTAATATTTCTTGGGGTTTTCGCCACGTGGTTGGTCTCAGACCAGTGGGTTATTTTTAATATTTCTTTGGGATTATCGCCACCGTGGTTGGTCTTAGACCAGTGGGTTATGTGTTAATATTTCTTGGCATTATCGCCACCGTGATGGGTCTTAGACCGGGGTTATGTGTTAATATTTCTTGGCATTATCGCCACCGTGGTTGGTCTTTGGGCCAGTGGGTTATGTTAATATTTCCTGGCATTATCGCCAACCCTGGTTTGGGCTCAGACCAGGGGATGTGTTAATATTTCCGGCATTATCGCCACCGTGATTGGCCTCAACCAGTGGGTTATGTGTTAATATTTCCTGGCATTATCGCCACCGTGATTGGTCTCAGACCAGTGGGTTATGTGTTAATATTTCCGGCATTATCGCCATGGTTGGTCTTGACCAGTGGGTTATGTTTAATATTTCCTGGCATTATCGCCACCGTGGTTGGTCTTAGACCAGTGGGTTATTTAAATTTCCGGCATTATCGCCACCGTGGTTGGTCTTGACCAGTGGGTTATTTTAATATTTCCTGGTTATCGCCACCGTGGTTGGGTGGGTTATGTGTTAATATTTCCTGGCATTATCCCACCTGGTTGGTCTTAGAATGGATTTGTTAATATTTTTTGGCATTATCGCCACCGTGGTTGGTCTTGACCAGTGGGTTATGTGTTAATATTTCCTGGCTTATCGCCACCTGGTTGGTTTAGACCAGTGGTTATTTTTTCCTGGCATTATCGCCCCGTTTGGTCTTGACCAGTGGGATGTTAATATTTCCTGGCTTTCGCCATGTGGTTGGTCTTAGACCAGTGGGTTATGTTAATATTTCCTGGCATTTCGCCACCTGGTTGGTCTTAGACCAGTGGGTTATGTTAATATTTCCTGGCATTATCCCACCGGGTTGGTCTTGCCATTTATGTTTCGAAACTCTCGGACAAGCAAATGAACTTTTAATTGTATATTAAGGTTTTTATGATTTACCTGTCTCTTATATGACATGAGGCAAAGAAAAGAACAACAATCACAAGAGTGCAAAACGTTTAACAGTCTTGTTTCAAAACTAAAGTACATTAAGTATGCCTTAATTTTCAGTCATTTAGGCTTGTCTCACCTCTGCCATCTATCGTTCACCTGTCCGACATCCAATTCGAATATTTTTTATCTATTAATGTTTTGATAAAAATAACAAGTTATGATAATAACAAACGCACATAGCATTGTTATCATATTATAACTGGTAACTCAAACCAGGGATTATTTTTCCATTAAAACCCGCCTCTCAATTCTTTCTTATCAACACAGCTTTCATTTTAAATCAAGGATAAGATTTTTATAAATTTTTAATTGTACTTCAATTTGTTTTGTGATACCATGTACATCCCTTGATAATTACATCTAAAAAGAAATAAATTTTCAGAATTCATTATATACTGTATTATTCATATATATAAACATGAATTTAAATATATATATATATATATATATGTCTGTCTGTCTGTGTATCCCCAAAAACCCCCTGGAATTCAACCCCTCCAAGTGCCATGAAGATTGGGGAAGGGCAAAGAAGCCACAGACGGAGTACAGTCTAGGGGCCAGAGCAAGACCTCACCAAGGAAAAGGGCGGGGTTAGTATTACACCGGGCACATCTCCGAGGCCACATCAACCAATAACTGCTGGATACAGTGGCAAACCTAAGAAACCCGACATCTTAATAAGGGCCATTAGAACCCTGTACACTGTGGGGTAGCAGCCAGTTTGGAATCATCTTGCCACCTGGGGAAAAATGAAAAAGTGCAGGGTTTGCAACAAGACTAGTCCCGGCTAAGGGGTATGTCCTACGAGAATAGGTTACGGGAAATCGGACTGACGACATTGGAAGACAGGATAAGGGGATATGATAACGACATCAAAATACTGAAAGGAATCGACAAGATTGACAGAGACAGAATGTTCCAGAGGTGGGACACAGCAACAAGGGGTCACGTTGGTTGAAGACTCAGATGAATCACAGGGATCTTAGGAAATATTTCTTCAGTCACAGTGTTGTCGGAAGTGGAATATCTGGGGAAATGATTAGTAGGGGATAACATAGCTTTAAGAAGAGGTATGATAAAGCTCATGGAGCGGGTAGGCTGAGTAGTGGCCAGTGAAGAGGCGGGGCCAGGGCTATGAATCGCCCCTCAACCAAACTGGTGGTATACAACACACAAACACAAAACAAACAAACAACACACACACACACACCCCCACTCACATACACACACACATACACACATGCCCACACACACACACACACATAACTCACACAATCGACCTGGCATGGAGGCAGGAGAGATAGGGAGACATGATAAGCATATAAAATACTGAGAGGAATTGACAAGGTGGACAGGGACAGAATGTTCCAGTGGGACACAACAACAAGGGGATACAGTTGGAAGTTGAAGACTCAGATGAATCACAGGGATGTTGGAAGTTTTCTTCAGTCACAGAGTGGTCGGGAGTGGAATAGTTTGGAAGGATGTAGTGGGGCGGTTTTACATACTTTAAGAAGAGTTGATAAAGCTCATGGCGCGGGAAGTGACCCAGTGCGGCCAGTGAAGAGGGGGGCAGGACATGACTCGACCCTGCAACAACCTGGTGGTACACACACAAAAAGAAAGGTTAAGGGAAATCGCCTGACGACACTAGAGGACAGGAGGGTTAGGGGAGACATGATAACGACATAAAAAATGAGGAATAAATAAGGTGGACATAGACAAGATGTTCCAGAGGGGGACACAGAAACAAGGGGTCACAATTGAAGTTTAAGTTGAAGCTCCTATGAGTCAAAGGTTTAGGAAGTATTTCTTCAGTCATAGAGTTGAAATAAAGCCTAGAAAGTGACGTAGTGGAGGGGAACCATATAGTTTTAAGGCTAGGTTTGATGCTATGGAGCAGGGAGAGAGGACCTAGTAGCAACAGTGAAGAGGCGGGGCCAGGGCTATGAATCGACCCCTTCAACCACAAATGGTGAATACACACACACACACACAACCAAACCCCCAATAAACCCCAAGAAGCAGAGAATTAACAATATTACAAAAGTCCCCTTAAGCCACTTTCCCTTTAATGACCCCATTACTTTCCCTTTTCTCTTCCACACAATTACACTCTCCCAATAAATCTAAAGAATATGGAAAAAACCCAATAAATTCCACGAAACTTAAGAGGTAAATATCATTAGAGACAGAACACAAATCAAAATTTTTAGTGATAAATTTGTTTTTCCCTCTCCAATCTCCACTAAAATATAACAACTCTTATATTTCAGGATTATCGAGATTATAAATAAAGTATATACATATTTATTATATATATATATATATATATATATATATATATATATATATATATATATATATATATATATATAGAAAGAGAGAGAGAGAGAAGTAGACTGATAAATATATATATACTATATGCACAGAGTTACAGGTATGTAAATGAGCCAACTTCAGCGTTTGGAAATTTGGACAATAGTAACATTTAATCCAAGACTGGAAACTTAATAACCTCATAATTAAATATTTGTGTTTGGGAAGGATATTTCTCCGTTAAAGGTGAATACTTGCGAACTAGTTTATAATATGACTCAAGCAATTACCTGCAGTAAGCGTAGTGATTTTATGTTTGATATGAATAATTACTCTATGTAAATAGAATAATAGATGTATTGAAATATGTGAGGCAGGATGGTGCTTGTGGGTGAGCGAGACTTTAGGAATTCTGGCCATGAAGGTGGGTGGGAATGTAGGTGAGTGGGTAGAGGGTGGGTGGTCAGGTGGGTTAGTGGAGTTTGGCTGACAGGTGTTTGGTTAGAAGGATGTGATATTTCTCCAGACATGTAATGAACTGCAAGAACAATATTCTAGACGGGAGAACACGAGTGTGACTTGAGAACACTAGTGATGTGAGAACATAGTGTGGTGTGAGAACACAAGTGTGATGTGAGAACACAAGTGTGACTTGAGAACACAAGCGTGGTGTGAGAACACAAGTGTGATGTGAGAACACAAGTGTGACGTGTGAGAACACAAGCGTGGTGTGAGAACACAAGTGTGATGTGAGAACACAAGTGTGATGTGAGAACACAAGTGTGACGTGAGAACACTAGTGTGAAGTGAGAACAAAAGCGTGGTGTGAGAACACAAGTGTGATGTGAGAACACAAGTG
Source organism: Cherax destructor (assembly GCA_009830355.1). Taxonomy (NCBI): domain Eukaryota; kingdom Metazoa; phylum Arthropoda; class Malacostraca; order Decapoda; family Parastacidae; genus Cherax; species Cherax destructor. Next base: position 12,819 of record WNWK01038556.1, on the reverse strand, counting down.
TGACGTGAGAACACAAGTGTGATGTGAGAACACAAGTGTGATGTGAGAACACAAGTGTGACGTGAGAACACAAGTGTGATGTGAGAACACAAGTGTAATGTGAAACACAAGTGTGATGTGAGAACACAAGTGTGGTGTGAGAACACTAGTGAGATGTGAGAACACAAGTGTAATGTGAGAACACAAGTGTAATGTGAAAACACAAGTGTAAGTGAGAACACAAGTGTGATGTGAGAACACAAGTGTGATGTGAAAACACAAGTGTAATGTAAGAACACAAGTGTGATGTGAGAACACAAGTGTGATGTGAGAACACAAGTGTGATGTGAGAACACAAGTGGATGAGAACACAAGTGACTGGAAAAGTAACACCATCTCCATCAATTTTCTTTTCCAAACTTCTCATCATCATGTCTCTCATTTACAAAGTCTTCATAATCCTGCTTCTCATATTCAAAGTTTTCATTATCCTTTTCTCATATTCAAAGTTCTTATTATCCTTCTTCTCATTTAAAGTTCTCATTATCCTTCTCCTCATATTCAAAGTTCTCATTATCCTTCTCATATTCAAAGTCTTCATTATCCTTCTTCTCATAGTCAAAGTTATCATTATCGTTCTCATATTCAAAGTTCTCATTATCCTTCTTCTCATATTCAAAGTCTTCATTATCCTTCTTCTCATATTCAAAGTTCTCATTATCCTTCTTCTCATATTCAAAGTTCTCATTATCCTTCTTCTCATATTCAAAGTTATTATTTCAACATATAATCTGTTCTGTTTCCTGTGTTTATTTATGTAACTATTCTAAGCTTTTACGGAAATAAAAAAAAAAAAAATTTAATTTCAATTTCCGAGATCTTTGTTTTTTCATGTGCAAACATTTGCAATATGTCGACACTGGATATCATGTTATCTTCTTCTGCAACAGGGCTTCTGTTACAGGATTTATATATCCTCTGTCTATCTTAGAGGATTTATATGTCTCTGTAAAATATATCACAGGATTTTTATATCAGTGAAACATCTCGCAGGACTTATATACTCTGTAAACATCTGAGGATTTATATCTTGAAAAACTTCTCACAGTATTTTTCATGTTCTCTAAACACATACTGTTGGATTTTATACTCTCCTTTAACCATCCCAGGATTTATATGTTCACATTTAAGCATCCTGCAGGATTTTATAGGTTCCTTTTAAAAACATCCTCAGTGAGTAAATACACTCCTTACAACGTCCTGTAGGATTCATACACTTTTACACATTCCACAGAATTAAAACACACTTCCTAAAACATCCCGTATGATTTATATCCTCTTTTTAAAAATTCCTCCCTAAGGATTTATAGATTTAAAACTTGTCTCAGGATTTATATACTCTCCTAAAACACTGCACTTTACATTTTCAGGAGAATATGCAAATTCCGAGTCCAAAAGACCAGAAGTGTTTACACTCTCTGAACACTGCCACGCCAAGTTCCGAATTTCACCAGAAATTTTTATAACCATATATAAAACACAAACAGCCAAACACAACGAACATAAAGAACCTTTCTGTGACTCAATTATACATTTTCAAACTCACAATGTTTTCCAAGCACGATCCTCCCCACTAACTTTGTAAGTTATTATAGTGTAATTAAAATGAGGTTTTTGAGAAAGTGTCTGATTTCATTCACTAATTAAATTGTCCACAATTCATTACGCGGTGACAATTTATATCCCGTTATTTATATTCTAATAAAACACCAGATTGTGTTGGGATTCATGTTGATATCGATAATTTTTACCACAGCGGCTGTCTCCCAGCAAGGCAAGATGACCCAAAAAAAAGAGGAAATATATTCACTGTCATTCAGTCAATAACTGTCTTGCCACAAGTGTGCAGAGATCACGTTCAGATGATCCTCAGAAATATCTTTCAGATCCAGGTTTACTAGACAGTGAAGTTAGAGGTTAATGGTGAGAAATGTAATAGAAATATATATGAAATATTTAAGAAATACATAAAAATATATGAAAAATATATAAGAAATTATAAGAAATGCGATAAATATTTAAAAAATATTTTACAAATATATTACGTATATAGTAAACTAAGTGGTTACAAGGGAACATAAATGTAAACTGAAAACTCAAACAAGTTTTCAGAGATGTCAGAAATTTCCTACTCAGCTTTACTAGTTGGTAGACAGCTCCCATCAAGTGAGGAATTGAGATGGGGCTGGGAGCCGAGACTGACCCCCTCCTTCACCCCTCCCCACCGAAACCACATTAAATACACAAACCACACACACACACACACACACACACACACACACACACACACACACACACACACACACACACGCACACGCACCCCACACACACACACACACACACACACACACACACACATTCCCTCCCCCTTCTCCCTCTAGTACCCAAATCCTCTCTCCCCCATCTCTACCTGTCTCCCTTTCTCTCTAGTCCCCTAATCCCCCTCTCTCTCTGTATCTACCTCTCCCCTTCCTCTTGCACTCCCCAAAAAAAAAAAAAAAAAAAAAAAAAAAAAAATGGTGGTAGGGACTCGCAGGGACCCAGGGTCCAAGGAGAACGGCTCTGGTAAGGAAGAATGGATGAAAGAGCAGTGCAAAAGGATGGAACAAGAGGGGAGAGAAAACTAGGAGAGCTTTCTGCAAAGATGGAGAGAGAGCTGTCTGTGAAACTGGAAAGAGGTTGGAGGAGGAGAAGAAGAACTGGGAGGCATTGCTGAAGATGCAGTAGCCAGGATAAGGGGCCTAGAAGATGAGGTAAACAGGCTGAAGCAGGTTACAGGGGGATTGACCAGTAAAGACACAGCATCAAGGGGGCCCATCGGGAAGGAAGATGTAACTTACGCTATGGCCGTATCTGCCTACCAAGCAGGGCCAAGGAGCGAAGAGGGTGAGCAGCTGAGAGCAGGTGGGAGGGGAATAGGGCAAATGCAGAGGAACGATCATGCCACCAAGAGCAACAGGAAAAAGAAGGGAGAAACAGGAGCCTGAGCTGCAGAGGGAAAGGCAATGGGAGGAGGAGAGGGCAAAGGCAGTGTTTATTCATGGGCTGAAGGAGAGTGAGGAAGGACACACACTGAAAGACGGCAGGCAGAAAGAAAGGGATTGAGGCATACTCAAAGAAATAGGTGAAGAAGACATGTCCGAGATTGTAAATTTTCAGAGAATAGGGGGGACTCGAAGGGGGGAAAACGACCGCTCGCTGATTCTCAGGACAGAAACAGAGAGAGACAGAATCCTCCAAGAGAAACCACGATTGAAGGAAACGGAAGAATACAGGAGGGTGTTCCTAGACCGGGACAGAACAAAAACAGAACGACAGCAGCTGAGGGGGAGGACACAAAGGCGAAAGGAGCGAGGAGGAGGGACAAGGACAGAATCAGTAGAGGACAACCAGGCAGGGCGGAGCAACAAGAACAAGCACACACAGAACCATCCCAAACACCCAACAACCAAGCACACTATCCCAACACAAAATACAACCAACAATCTGTCCCCACCCAACACTCCACTATAGAATCCCACAGTACACCACCAGGTCCCCCACCCTCACAGACCCCCCAAAACACAGTAGTAGAGAGGAAACTGAAGGTATGGTACACCAATGCTGATGGAATAACAAATAAGTGGGAGGAGTGGCACGAAAGAGTCAAAGAGGCATCACCGGACATAATAGCTCTCACAGAAACCAAGCTCACAGGTATGATAACAGATGCCATCTTTCCAATGGGATACCAGATCCTGAGGAAAGACAGAGGGAACAGAGGGGTGGAGGAGGGCACTGCTGATCAAACCGATGGGATTTTTGACGAGATGGAGAGAGGAGACGGAGGAGAAGCTGGGGATTACATAGTAGGGATGCTACAGTCTGGAGGTCCCAAGGTGGTAATTGCAGTGATGTATAACCCACCACAGAACAGCAGGAGGCCAAGGCAAGAGTATGATGAGAGTAACAGAGCGATGATTGACACTCTGGCAGAAGTGGCCAGAAGGGCTCGCGCGAGCAGGGCGAAGCTACTGATCATGGGTGACTTCAACCATAAGGAAATTGATTAGGAGAACTTGGAGCCACATGGGGGCCAAGAAACGTGGAGGGCTAAGATGCTGGAGGTGGTACTGGAAAATCTCATGTACCAACACGTAAGGGACACTACCAGAGAGGAGGAAATGACGAACCAGCGAGACTGGACCTAGTATTCACCCTGAGTAGTGCAGATATTGAGGACATCACACATGAAAGCCCCTTGGGGCCAGTGATCATGGTTCTAAGTTTCGAATACATAGTAGAGTTACAAGTGGAGGGGAAGCAGGAAGGGCTGCACAAATGAAGCCAAACTACAAGAAAGGTGACTATGTGGGCATGAAGAACTTCCTGCACGGAGTTCAGTGGGACAGAGAGATGGCAGGGAAGTCAGTAGACGAGATGATGGAATATATGACAACAATTTGCAAGGAAGCTGAGGAGAGGTTTATATCCAAGGGTAACAGGAGAAGCGAAAAAGACAGGATGAGCCCATGGTTCACCCAAAGGTGCAGGGAAGCCAAAACCAAGTGTGCAAGGGAATGGAAGAGGTACAGAAGGCAAAGAACCCCGGAGAATAAGGAGAGCAGTCGTAGAGCCAGAAATGAATATGCACAGATCAGAAGGGAGGCCCAAAGACAGTACGAGAATGACATAGCAGCGAAAGCCAAATCTGACCCAAAGCTGCTGTACAGCCACATCAGGAGAGAACAACAGTCAAGGACCAGGTGATCAGGCTGAGGAAGGTAGGAGGAGGTCACAAGAAATGACCGGGAAGTGTGTGAGGAGCTCAACATGAGATTCAAAGAGGTGTTCACAGAGGAGATGAAGGGCCTCCAGAAAGGAGGAGAGGTAGGGTACACCATCAAGTGCTGGACACAATACACACAAATGAGGAGGAAGTGAAGAGGCTACTAAGCGAGCTAGATACTTCAAAGGCGATGGGGCCAGATAACATCTCTCCATGGGTCCTGAGAGAGGGAGCAGAGGAGCTATGTGTACCCCTAACAACGATCTTCAACACATCTATCGAAACAGGGCAACTACCTGAGGTTTGGAAGACAGCAAATGTAGTTCCAATTTTTAAAAAGGAGACAGGAACGTAGCACTAAACTACAGACCAGTGTCACTGACATGTATTGTATGCAAGGTCATGGAGAAGATAGTCAGGAGAAGGGTGGTTGAGCACCTAGAAAGGAATGAGCTTATCAACGACGGCCAACACGGTTTCAGGGACGGGAAATCCTGTGTCACAAACCTACTGGAGTTCTACGACAGGGTGACAGCGATAAGGCAAGAGAGAGAGGGGTGGGTAGATTGCATATTCTTGGATTGTAAGAAGGCGTTTGACACAGTTCCACACAAGAGATTAGTGCAGAAGCTGGAGGACCAGGCAGGGGTAACAGGGAAGGCACTACTTTGGGATCAGGGAATACCTGTCAGGAGACAGCAGCGAGTCATGGTACGTGGCGAGGTGTCAGAGTGGGCGCCGGTGACGAGCGGGGTTCCACAGGGGTCAGTCCTGGGACCAGTGCTGTTTCTGGTATTTGTGAACGACATGACGGAAGGAATAGACTCCGAAGTGTCCCTGTTTGCAGATGATGTGAAGTTGATGAGAAGAATTCAATCGGACGAGGACCAGGCAGAACTACAAAGGGATCTGGACAGCCTGCAAGCCTGGTCCAGCAACTGGCTCCTGGAGTTCAACCCCACCAAGTGCAAAGTCATGAAGATTGGGGAAGGGCAAAGAAGACCGCAGACGGAGTACAGCCTAGGGGCCAGAGACTGCAAACCTCAATCAAGGAAAAAGATCTTGGGGTGAGTATAACACCAGACACATCTCCTGAGCGCACATCAACCAAATAACTGCTGCAGCATATGGGCGCCTAGCAAACCTAAGAACAGCATTCCGACATCTTAATAAAGAATCGTTCAGGACCCTGTACACTGTGTACGTTAGGCCCATATTGGAGTATGCAGCACCAGTTTGGAACCCACACCTAGCCAAGCATGTGAAGAAGCTCGGAAAGTGCAAAGGTTTGCAACAAGACTAGTCCCGGAGCTAAGGGGTATGTCCTACGAGGGGAGGTTAAGGGAAATCGACCTGACGACACTGGAGGACAGGAGAGATAGGGGAGACATGATAACAACATATAAGATACTGAGAGGAATTGACAAAGTGGACAGAGACAGAATGTTCCAGAGATGGGACACAACAACAAGGGGACACAGATGGAAGTTGAAGACTCAGATGAATCACAGAAATGTTAGGAAGTATTTCTTCAGTCACAGAGTTGTCGGGAAGTGGAATAGTTTAGGAAGCGATGTAGTGGATGCAGGCTCTATACATAGCTTTAAGCAGAGGTATGATAAAGCTTATGGCGCAGGGAGAGTGACCCAGTAGCGGCCAGTGAAGAGGCGGGGCCAGGAGCTTTGACTCGACCCCTGCAACCACAACTAGGTGAGTACAACTAGGTGAGTACACACACACACACATCCCTTGAAAATGGGCAGATACCTGAGGTATGGAAGAAGGCCAACGTAGTCCCCATCTTTAAAAAAGGAGACAGAAAAGAGGCACTAAACTATAGACCGGTGTCACTTACATGTATAGTGTGCAAAGTCCTGGAGAAAATCATCAGGAAAAGAATGGTGGAGCACCTCGAGCTGAACAGGTTAATCAACGCCAGACAGCACGGATTCCGGGAAGGCAAATCCTGTGTAACAAACCTCCTGGAGTTCTATGATAAAGTAACAGAGGTAAGGCAAGAGAGAGAAGGGTGGGTTGATTGCATTTTCCTGGACTGCAGGAAGGCCTTCGACACAGTTCCCCACATGAGATTAGTAAAGAAGTTGGAAGAACAAGCATGTATAACAGGAAGGGCACTGGAATGGATCAGGGAATACCTCACAGGGAGGCAACAACGGGTCATGGTGCGTGATGAGGTATCACAGTGGGCGCCTGTGACGAGCGGCGTACCGCAGGGGTCAGTCCTAGGACCAGTGTTATTCTTGGTATATGTAAACGACATGACGGATGGGATAGACTCAGAAGTGTCTCTGTTCGCAGATGATGTGAAATTAATGAGGAAAATCACATCGGAAGAGGACCAAGCAGGACTTCAAACAGACCTGGACAAGCTTGACATCTGGTCTAGCAACTGGCTTCTCGAATTCAATCCCACCAAATGCAAAGTCATGAAGATCGGAGAAGGACAAAGAAGACCGCTGACAGAGTACAGGCTAGGTGGACAAGGGCTACAAACCTCGGCAAAGGAGAAAGACCTTGGGGTGAGTATAACGCCAAGTACGTCTCCGGAGGCACACATCAACCAGATAACTGCGGCAGCATATGGGCGACTGGCAAACCTAAGATTAGCGTTCCGTTACCTAAACAAGGAATCGTTCAAGACACTGTACACCGTGTACGTCAGGCCCATACTAGAATATGTAGCACCAGTCTGGAACTCACACCTGGTCAAGCACGTAAAGAAACTAGAGAAAGTGCAAGGTTTGCGACAAGGCTAGTTCCACAACTCAGGGTCTGTCCTATGAAGAAAGGTTGAGGGAAATAGGACTAACAACACTGGAGGAAAGAAGGGTCAGAGGAGACATGATAACGACATACAAAATACTGCGGGGAATCGACAAGGTAGACAGGGACAGGATGTTCCAGAGAGGAACACAGAAACAAGGGGACACAACTGGAAGCTGAAGACTCAGATGAGTCAAAGGGATGTTAGGAAGCATTTCTTCAGCCACAGAGTAGTCAGGAAGTGGAATAGTCTAGAGAAAGATATAGTGGAGGCAGGAACCATACATAGTTTTAAGACAAGGTATGATAAAGCTCATGGAGCAGGGAGAGCGGAGACCCAGTAGCAGACAGCGAAGAGGCGGGGCCAGGAGCTGAGTCTCGACCCCTGCAACCACAATTAGGTGAGTACAATTAGGTAGTACACACACACATACACACACACACACACACACACACACACACAATCACACCACACAACACACACACACACACACACACACACACACACACACACACACACACACACACACACACAAGCACACGCACACATACACAGCAACAAATGGACACACATTGACCATGACAGCAGCAAGTCCTTCACTATAACAAGAGGCTGACCTCAAACACGCACACACACAACATGCTACAAAAATAAATAAGAACAAATAAAAGAAATCCCCAGGGATTTCTTAGTAAATTATATAATTTTTGAGGTTGGCAGTGAGTTAGTTGCTTCAGGAGAAGACGGCACGCAAATATGGAAATTTCTGTTGATTTACATGTTAGAGTTGAACAAAAATTTACCCTTCCTAGCATCCCGGGCCCTTCGGTTGTGACCTGTTGGTTAGGTTAGGTAAGGTTTGTCAAGAAACAGGACAAATGTTTGCTGACGCGGGTATTTGTCATATGATAACCCGCAGCTGGAGCTTTTCGTTATCTGACCGAGGCCTTCCGCTGGCTTACCCCTCCACCCCTTTAAAAATTATGGTTATGATTATAACCGTTTTATTTTTTACCTTGTTGGTACTACCATGGAACCACGGTGGTCTCTACCATCACGGTAATTAAAATACCAACTTCCTATAATCATGATATTTATAATTTCTATAATCTATCATCATGGTACCATCCAGTACTCTTTGAGAGCGGAAAGTTCCTCCCATTTTTTTCACTGTAGTGATAACAGATATTCCCAGCCATCATGGTAGTGACAATAGGCATTCAGCCATCATGGTAGTAAGTGAGAGCCTCGGCTACCATTAAGGAGCTCAATCAACCACCTAATTGATCTAATGATTTCCTGAATAGGTGTTTCGGGGTGTAGGCTGGTCTGAGTGGATCAGTGTAGGCTGGTCTGAGTGGATCAGTGTAGGCTGGCCTGAGTGGATCAGTGTAGGCTGGTCTGAGTGGATCAGTGTAGGCTGGTCTGAGTGGATGAGTGTAGGCTGGTCTGAGTGGATCAGTGTAGGCTGGTCTGAGTGGATCAGTGTAGGCTGGTCTGAGTGGATCAGTGTAGGCTGGTCTGAGTGGATAAGTGTAGGCTAGTCTGAGTGAATCAGTGTAGGCTAGTCTGAGTGGATCAGTGTAGGCTGGTCTGAGTGGATCAGTGTAGGCTGGTCTGAGTGGATCAGTGTAGGCTGGTCTGAGTGGATCAGTGAGGCTGGTCTGAGTGGATCAGTGTAGGCTAGTCTGAGTGAATCAGTGTAGGCTAGTCTGAGTGGATCAGTGTAGGCTAGTCTGGATGGATCAGTGTAGGCTAGTCTGAGTGAATCAGTGTAGGCTAGTCTGAGTGGATCAGTGTAGACTGGTCTGAGTAGATCAGTGTAGGCTGGTCTGAGTGAATCAGTTTAGGCTTGTCTGAGTGGGTCAGTGTAGACTGGTCTGAGTGGATCATTGTAGGCTAGTCTGGAGTGGATCAGTGTAGGCTGGTCTGAGGGGATCAGTGTAGGCTGGTCTGAGAGGATCAGTGTAGGCTGGTCGGTGGTCAGTCTAGGCTGTCTGGGGATCAGTGTAGGCTGATCTGAGAGGATCAGTGGGGCTGGTCTCAGTGGATCAGTGTAGGCTTGTCTGAGAGGATCAGTGTAGGCTGGTCTAGTGGATTAGTGTAGGCTGGTCTGAGAGGGTCAGTGAACTGGTCGGGAGAGGATGGGGTGTAGGCTGGCCCGGTGGATCAGTGAAGGCGGGTTTGGGAGGGATCAGTGAAGGCTGGTCTGAGGGATCAGTGTAGGCTGGTCTGAGGGTCAGTGAGGCTGGTCTGAGAGGATCAGTGTAGGCTGGTCTGAGGGACAGGGAGGCTGGTCTGAGAGGGTCAGTGTAGGCTGGTCTGGGGGTCAGTGAAGGCTGGTCTGGGGTTTGTGTAGGCTGGTCGGGAGTGGATCAGTGAAGGCTGGTTTGAGGGATCAGTGAAGGCTAGTCTGAGTGGATCAGTGTAGGCTGGTCTGAGTGGATCGGTGTAGGCTGGTCCGAGAGGATCGGTGTAGGCTGGTCTGGAGGGGGATCAGTGTAGGCTGGTCTGAGTGGGGGCTGGCAGGAGGGTCAGTGAAGGCTGGTCTGAAGAGGATCAGTGTAGGCTGGTCTGAGTGGATCAGTGAAGGCTGGGTCTGAGTGGATCGGGTTAGGCTGGTCTGAGAGGATCAGTGTAGGCTGGTCTGGGGGAGGATCAGTGTAGGCTGGTCTGAGAAGGTCAGTGTAGGCTAGTCTGGAGAGGATCAGTGTAGGCTGGTCTGAGGGTCGGTAAAGGCTGGTCTGAGTGGATCATGTACGCTGGTCTGGGTGGATCAGTGTAGGCTGGTCGGGGAAGGATCAGTGTAGGTGGTCTGAAAGGATCAGTGTAGGCTGGTCTGGGAAATCAGTGTAGGCTGGTCTGGGAGGATGGGGTGTAGGTGGTCTGAGGGATCAGTGTAGGCTGGTCGGAGGATCAGTGTAGGCTGGTCTGAGAGGATCAGTGTAGGCTGGTCGGGAGTGGATCTTAGATTCTTCCCAAATTTTATTATAAATGAATCCACTTTGAATAATCTTATTCGACAAGTTTTTTTTGCAGGTCATTGATAATGGAAATCCAAAACCGGAAGTTCACTTTTTTTTCCCCCTTTTACTGTGATCTATTTGCATATATATATATATATATATATATATATATATATATATATATATATATATATATATATAAATAAAAAAACATCGTGTAATGAAAAGTGGACACAATAGAATTATGAAATTAAATCTATAATTTCTAATTATTGAATCGAATTAAATAATTTCTTGTTTTATTTCAGTTTAATTACTGTGTGTAATAACTTGCTAATTTAAGGGGTGAATCGGCGTGTAAAAAAAATATACTACCTGTTTTTAAAACTTTATATAACTGAATCACAGAATTGTTCTTTATGCTCGTTGTAATCCCATGTTTTTTTTTTGTTTTTAAAAAAATCATATAAAAGTTTCAAACCCCTTTAAAAAGATACGAATATATTAATCTTGTGGGATAGTTTAACAGTGTATATAAATTCTTTTGATTGATTTGTTTAAAAATGAATATATAAATCTTGTATTTTTAATGAGAGTATATAAATTCTTTTATTCGTTTTTTAAGGAAGTATATATAAATCTGTCATTTTTTTTAATCAGTATATAAATCTTGTGAGATGTTTACATTGAAAAATTAAGAAAATAACGACAGTTTCATCAGATTTAGGCAACAACAAAAAAAACAAAAACAAAAACAATAAAAACGAAAGAGCAACAACAACAAAACGACAACAATGACAATAACAACAACTAAAACAAAAACAAAAGGGTGCAACAACAACAGCTAAAAAAAAAATCACAATAAAAACAAAAGAGCAACAACAACAATAACAACAAGTACAAAAAAAAAAAAAAAAAAAAATAACATGGCAATTTACCACAATTCAGAGCTCAACACAGGTCACCACAATTCATAAGTTCAAAAATTTTTCACCACAATTACAGTTCAACACTGTTCACCACAATTCACAGTTCAACATTGTTCACCACAATTACAGTTCAACATTGTTCACCACAATTCACAGTTCAACATTGTTCACCACAACCCAGTTCAACATTGTTCCCACCCAAATTTACAGTTCCCCATTGTTCACCACAATTCACAGTTCAACAGTGTTCACCACAATTCACAGTTCAGCAATGTTCACCACAATTCACAGTTCAGCAATGTTCACCAACCCCAGTTCAGCAATGTTCACCACAATTCACAGTTCAGCAATGTTCACCACAAACCAAATCCACTACTACAAACTAGAGGTCAGTCTTTGGGATAACAAGCATAACACTTTGTCCATAACTTGTGATAACAGTGTTACTGCTGCTGTTATTGCTACTGCTCCTGTTGTTGCTGCTCTTATTGAACTGCTGCATTGTTGCAACTGCTGCTGTTGTTGTTTTTATTATTGCAACTGCTGCTGCTGTTGTTGCAGCTATTTTGCCGTTATTGCGACTGCTGTTGTTGCTTTTGCTGCTGGGTTGTAGTTCTTTTTTGCTGATTTGTTGCTGTCGCTTTGTTGTTGAATTGTTGCTACTGCTGGTGTCATTATTTTTTTGCTGCTGCTCTCATTGTTGCTGCTGCTGCTGTCATTGTTGTTGCTGCTGTGTTTGTTGCCTTGTGCTGTCATTGTTGCTGCTGCTGCTCTCATTGTTGCTGCTGCTGCTGTCATTGTTGTTGCTGCTGCTGTCATTGTTGCTGCTGCTGCTGTCATTGTTGCTGCTGCTGCTGTCATTGTTGCTGCTGCTGCGTCATTGTTGCTGCTGCTACTGTCATTGTTGCTGTTGCTGCTGTCATTGTTTCTTCTACTGCTGTCATTGTTGCTGCTGTCATTGTTGCTGCTGTCATTGTTGCTGCTGTCATTGTTTCTTCTACTGATGTCATTGTTGCTGCTGTCATTGTTGCTGCTGTCATTGTTGTTTCTGTCATTGTTGCTGCTGCTGTGATTGTTGCTGCTGCTGATGTCATTGTTGCTGCTCTGCTGTCATTGTTTCTGCTGCCGCGTCATTGTTCCGCTGCTGCGCTGTCATTGTTGCTGCCTTGCTGTCATTGTTGCTGCTGCTGCTGTCATTGTTTCTGCTGCTGCTCCGTCATTGTTGCTGCTGCTGCTGCTGTCATTGTTGCTGCTGCTGTCTTGTTGCTGCTGCTGCTGCTGTTTGTTGCTGCTGCTGCTGCTGTCATTGTTGTTGCTGCTGCTGTCATTGTT
>WNWK01038555.1:0-17882 GCA_009830355.1 Cherax destructor | reverse complement strand
AGACCCCCAAAATACACTTCCACAAGCACTTACAATATTATACTTACATAATTGTACGATTCGGGTGTACGTAACTGGGGTCCACTGTACTAACAGTCCTGGGAGGGGACCCAAAACAATCTATTAACACCGACGTACCTACTTAAATGTTAGTTGAAAAGGGGAACAGGTATAAAGAAGCATCCCAAAGATTCCACATGTATCATGTGTTTACAAAATAATTTAAATAAATTAAAATAAACAAAAATACCACTACAGGCAGGTTGCTCACTATCCCAGCTACTGACCACTATGACAAGGTCCCGGGATGCTATAGAAAATAAACAAAATGCAGATGAAGTATACACAGACTTTTGACAAGTGCGACCACGATGTAATAGCACACAAAATGCGTGATAATGAATAACAGGAAAAGTTGGTAGATGGATCTATAACTTCCTAACAAATAAGAACACAAAGAGTAATAGTAAACAGAGTAAAGTCTGAGGCACCATGGTGAAAAGCTGTTCCACAAGGCACAGTACTCTTCCCATTCTATTCCTCATCTTCATACTGACAGACAGAGATGTGTTTACATTCGTGTTTCATTTGCAGATGACCCCAAATTGCCATGACAGTGTCCTCCATCGAAGACAACAAGACAAGACTCCAAGTGACATCAAATCCAATCTTCAAATGGGCATCTCAAAACAATATGAAGTTCAATGAAGAGAAATTTCAACTAGTCAAATATGGAAAACTTGAGGAAATTAAAACTGTATCAGGGTATATACAACATACAATGGACCCCGGGATTACGATGGCGTGGATTACGCTAAATTCGGTTAGCATACATTTTTCTGTAAAAATATTGGCTCAGTTTACGATGAACCGCTCAGAATACGCTATTTGTCTTGGACGTGCACACATGCCCTGGAATGGCACAACGCGCTATCCACAGTCAGTGTGCCATTGTTTACCAGCAAGTGAGCGCCACCCCCGCATTCATACCATACATTTTGTCATTTTTTTTTTTTTTTTCAACAAGTCGGCCGCTCTCCCACCAAGGCAGGGTGACCCAAAAGAAAGAAAATCCAAAAAAGAAAAAAATCCCCAAAAAGAAAATACTTTCATCATCATTCAACACTTTCACCACACTCATACATAATCACTGTCTTTGCAGAGGAGCTCAGATACGATAGCTGAGAAAAGTCCCTCTTAGCTGTCACTATTCAGACCCTCCTTTAAAGTGCAGGCATTGTATTTTCCCATTTCCAGGACTCAAGTCCAACTAAATCAATTAACGGGTTTCCCTGAATCCCTTCACAAAATGTTACCCTGCTCACACTCCAACAGATCGTCATGTCCCAAAACCATTCGTCTCCATTCACTCCTATCTAACACGCTCACACATGCTTGCTGGAAGTCCAAGCCCTCGCCCACAAAACCTCCTTTACCCCTTCCTCCAACCTTTCTAGGACAACCCCTACCCGCTTCCTTCCCTACAGATTTATACGCTCCAAGTCATTCTACTTTGATCCATTCTTCAAATGACCAAACCACCTCAACAACCCCTCTTCAGCCCTCTGACAAATACTTTTAGTAACTCCACACCTTCTCCTAATTTCCACATTCGAATTTTCTGCATAATATTTACACTCACACATTGCCCTTAGACAGGACATCTCCACTGCCTCCAGCCTCTCCTCGCTGCAGCATTTGCAACCCATGCTTCACACCCATATAAGAGTGTTGGTACCACTATACTTTCGACATTCCTTCTTTGCCTCCATGGATAACGTTTTTGTCTCCACAGATACCTCAACGCACCACTCACCTTTTTTCTTCATCAATTCTATGGTTAACCTCATCGTTCATAAACCCATCCGCTGACACGTCAACTCCCAATTATCTGAAAACATTTACTTCTTCCATAATCCCTCTCCAATGTGATATCCAAATTTTCTTTATTTAAATCATTTGATACCCTCATCACCTTACTCTTATCTATGTTCACTTTCAACTTTCTCCCTTTTACACACTCTCCCAAACTCGTCCACTAACCTTTGCAACTTTTCTTTAGAATCTCCCATAAGCACAGTATCATCAGCAAAAGTAACTGTGTCAACTCCCATTTTGCATTTAATTCCCCCAAAATTTAATCCCACCCTCTCCCCAACACCCTAGCATTTACTTTTTACAACCCCATCTTTAATATATTAAACAACCATGGTGACATTACACATCCCTGTCTAAGACCTACTTTTACCGGAAGTAATCTCCTCTCTCCTACACACCCTAACCTGAGCCTCACTATCCTCATAAAACTCTTTACAGCCTTCAGTAACTTACTACCTATTCCATACACTTGCAACATTTGCCACATTTCTCCCTATCCACTATCATATCCCTTTTTCTAAATCCATAAATGCAATGAAAACTTCTCTACCTTTATCTAAATACTGTTCACATATATGCTTGCTCATCTGTTATCCTACTCTCTGTCTTACCTCTAATTCTTTCAATAATAACACTGCCATATACTTTACCTGGTATACTCAGTAAACTTATTCCCCTATAATTCTTACAATCTCTTTTATCCCCCTTCCCTTTATATAAAGGAACTATACATGCTCTCTGCCAATCCCTAGGTACCTTCCCTCTTTCATAAATTTATTAAACAAAAATACCAACCACTCCAGCACTATACCCCCACCTGCTTTTATCATTTCTGTCATGATCCCATCAGTTCCAGCTGCTTTACCCCTTTCATTCTACGTAATGCCTCACACACCTCCCCACACTCACATCCTGCTCTTCTTCACCCAAAACGATGTTGTACCTCCCTGGCCAGTACATGAAATTACCGCTCCCTTTTTTCATCGACATTTAAAAGTTCCTCAAAATATTCCCGCCATCTACCCAATACTCCAGCTCCCCATCTACTAACTCCCCTACTCTGTTTTTAACTGACAAATCCATTCGTTCCCTAGGCTTTCTTACCTTGTTTATCTCACTCCAAAATTTTTCTTGTTTTCAGCAAAATTTCTTTTACAGAGCCTCTCCCATTCTTTCATCCGCTCTTCTTTGCACTCTCTCACCACTCTCCTCACCTTTCTTTACTCTCCATATACTCTGCTCTTCATTAACACTTTTGTTTTGTAAAACCTCTCATAAGCTACCTTTTTCTTTATCACACCCTTTACTTCTTCATTCCACCACTCATCCTCTTCCTCCTGCACCCACCCTCCTATAGCCACAAACTTCTGCCCCACACTTTAATACTGCATTTTTAAAACTATCCCAACTCTCTTCAACTCCCCACTACTCATACTTGCACCAGCCCACTTTTCTGCCAATAGTTGCTTATATCTCACCCTAACTTCCTCCCTTAGTTTATACATTTTTACCTCCTCTTACTTGCTGTTGCCATTTTCTTTTGTCCCATCTACCTTTATTTCCAACTGTAGTTACAACTAAATAATGGTCCGATATATCGCGTTCTCTATAAACATGTACATCCTGAATCCTACCCATCAACCTTATCCACCAATACATAATCCAACAAACTACTTTCCTTACGTGCTATATCATACCTTGTATATTTATTTATCCTCTTTTTCATAAAATATGTATTACTTATTACCAAACCTTTTTCTACACAAAGCTCAATTAATGGTTCCATTTACATTTACCCTGGCACCCCCTACCTACTACCCCTCCACAACATTTTTACCCATTTAGCATTAAGATCCCCAACCACAATTACTTCACTTAGTTAAAATCCCCACACACTCGCCAACTTTTCCCCAAAATCTCTCTCTTCCCTTTCTCTTCTCCAGGGCATAAACACTTACTATAACCCACTTTTCAATCCAACCTTTATTTTACCCACAAAATTTTCTAAATTTTAAACATTTATATTCCTTTTACCTGCCATAACTGACTATTCAACATTATTGCCACTCCTCTTTAGTCAACTTTTTTTAAAACCCCTTTGACCTAATCCCATTTATTTCTCCCACTGAAACTCTCTACCCCTTCATTTTTGTCTCACTTAAAGCCAGGACATCCAGCTTTTTTTCATTCATGACATCTCAATCATCTCTTTCTTATCTTTTCCGCACAACATCCACGCACATTCAAACATCCCATTTTGATTTTTTTCTTCTTTTCTTAGTAAGTTATAGAGTGTTTAGCCCATTGTTCCTGCATTTTAGTTGATTTTTTAAACACATCTTACGAGGAAAGATTCTTATTCCACTTCCCATGGATAGGGAAAGGAAAAGCAATAAGAACAAGAACTATTAAGATGAAATCAAAGAAAACTCAGATATGTGTATACATAAATGTATGTTTTTATTTATCAAGGGTAAGTAGAGGAAAGGCAAATTTTAAATCTTATGTTTATGAGAAGAAAAAAAAGACCACATTATAAAAAAATAAGTTGTTTACATGTTTTGGGGAGGAAGCCTTTGTGGTTGACACCCCCCTTTTTCAAAATTTTATTGACAAATTACAATCGCCCCCATGAACATTTCTACTGCCTCTAGCCGCTTCATCGTTCAGTGTTCAAAACTATGCTTTACATTATCATACCCATATAGAAATGTTTGTACCACCAACCCCGTATTTTTTTTTTTTTTTTTGAGGGGCTTCCAAAGATAAATTTTTCTTTGCATGCTTGAACACCTTTTTTTCCCCATGACTATTCTATGATTTGCTTCATCTTTCCAAGACCCATCTGTTGACACCACTCCAAAGTATCTTAAATTTTTCAATGACCATCAAATAGAAACCCACTGGGCCAGGGTCCCTCACACAGTTCTCCCATCATAAGTTCAACTCACTCAGTGTTAAACTGTTAATAACTAAACATTGCATTATTTACTGGTACTTAATTATTTAAAGATTTTAACTGTTGCACCTATATGACAATAGTTGCCATTTAAGAATTTGATAAGTATAAAATGAATTTTATCTTCATTGAAAGAAAATTATGAGACTTGTTTATTTTTTAATGAATAATTAAGCTCATATACAAACTGTTGAAAATTAAGATATAGTATGAACTAAATACATGGAGTAAACAGGGGACCCAAAAAGTCGGGATACATAGGCAAAATCGTTTATAATAACCCAGTAACTGAGGGGGAAAACGAATATTAGTAATATTTCCTGTGTCCAGACTTTTGGGTCATCCTGTACAGGGGCCTCGGTTTTCGTTGAAAATTCTTTCCAGAATGCTGTTTATGCCAACAAACGGGAAATTTTTTCCCATAAGGACAAATGTAAATTAGATTAGTTTTTCAGACCCCCAAAAGTACACTTACAAAGCACTTCCAAAAAAACACTTACAAAATTTTTCGAGTTGAGGCACGAAAACCGAGGGTTCACTGTATATTTTACTTGTCTCTAACTAATAATTTATTAATAAATTTTTATACACATACTGGAGTTGCTAAGAGAGCTTCTGCTTCCTTTTTTGGGAAGTGGTTAATCCAGGAGACATTTTAACAAACCTTATTTTTCATACAGTGTGAGGTGGCATGATTTCCAGGTTTGGGAACCTCTGTTCAAAGAAAAAAAAACTTGAAACAAAATTACAAACAGAACTTTATGATCAATATAATCAATCCTTTGAAATTAATTGTCTACTTGCTTGGAAAGAATGGAAAAAAAACGCATAAAAATCTAGACGATTTTATAAAACTACTTTTCTGCCATTTATGGTAAATGGCGAATCTCATATCTGCAAATCTTCATGGTGTGGTACCAGTTTCATCTGAGGGTCAAATTTTATATAGCAAAACTATAACAAGCCAAACTGCAAAAACCATGGAAACCCAAATTTTATTTTAAATTAACCAATTTAAAAAAAAAAAAACGTGATTTCCACCTTACTCATACCCCACTCTGGAGAGAATAACCCCTCCCCTCCTTCCCTAAAAAAAAAAAATCAATAGCCATCTTGCCAGAAATGCAGACATCACAATTATTCATTAATAAATACAGTAGACCGTTGATTAACACGTGTCTTTACCACATTTTCTCCATTACACTACTGCAAAATTGCATCATATTTTAATAACACTCCGTAAAAATTCGAATAACATGATGCCACTTCTGGGGAAAAATTTGAGTGCCGCAAGCTGGACCGCAGGATTTTTCCCTCCGCTTCCAGTGGCTCAGAAGCCTGCCTGTGGGTCAGGCCATTGTCTTTGCAATGAAGGCCTCCAGCTTTCCCTGCCACCTCCCATCCTATCTCTCACGTTCCCAGTGTTCTGTACATACGTGTCCCATACGATTCCTAGATCTGTGTTTATGAATCTGTTTTGACTCCTTTTTCATTACCATATCTTGTACAGTGGACCCACGGATATCGTAGTCTTCGGATAATCGGTAATCGTAATGTTTTTTCACAAAATATTAGCTTAGTGATCAACATTTAACTCGTAATAGTCGTTTCACGCCCGGAACGCCAGAGCCGCCCCACACACCATTCCTCCACAGTCAGTCTGGCATTGTTTATCAGCGAGTGACCGGCTACCCCCACGCGTTCATACCATACATTTCGTAATATTCCATTCTTTTCAGTGCTTGCAACTGCTAAATAAGCTACAATGGGCCTAAAGAGTTTCCTAGTGCTAGCCCTTGGTAAAGGGCTGAGAAAGTGGTAGAATGTGTGCTTCTTCAGTGATTCTACGATATGTTACGATACTAAAGCAGCAGGAGTCGATAAAGGCTATAGCACCAGCCAGCGATAAAGTGCAGCATTAACAGTGTAGCAAGTGTTAAGCGATTAATCGATAGAAAAGGACAGCAAGAAACTAACTCCTCCAATGCTGTTGAGGTATATAGGGCTTTCTACTGACAACACTGCCGCCCTATCACCACCACTATGTAAGGCTTACTTTCAGTAGCCCTTATACACCCAACAACAAATAACACTGCCACAAACGTAATGACATATTTTATTCATTCTAGAGTGATAAGATCATGCTTTATGTTATTAATATTGTTTATTATGTCATATTAGATGAATTAAGAAGTAGATAAATAGTTTTGTGAGTTGATATTAGTGTCATATTGAAGGACTATTCATCTGTCTCCAAACACACTTCCCTGCCGCTACCACAATTCCTAACATATGCCAGAAACAGACCTCTCTCTGGAACACTTTTTTGAGTGACAGGGGTCCAGTGACTCTCTGCTGGTCCTAGTGGCATTAAAAACAAAGAAGGAAAGTAACCCCAGAAAGGACTTGGTACTCGAGTCTTTGTTGAAGGGGATTTCCTCCAAACAATAATTTCTCCATCCTCTCCTCCTCCCGTCTTCAATACACTAAGAGTCTTCAATAAAGGTAAGTGTCATGTTATATTGTTTATTCTTCATGTCTCATTGTTTTCTGTGTAGGTAAATGTATATTTTATGTAATTTTTTTTTTTTTAATACTTTTGGGGTGTCTGGAAACGGATTAATTGGATATACAGTGGACCCGCTATTCGAACACTCCAAAACTCACTCCTTTTATGTAAGTTTATTATTGTAAAAGTAGATATTCTTCTCAGACGGGAGAGGACATTAGTGACTCCTAGTGACCTTCAACACATTACCTCCCACTATTCTTCTCTGGAGAGGAAAGGACATTAGTGACTCTCTAGTGGGACCTCTCAAACACACTACCTCCCACAATTCTTCCTTTTCTGACAGAAGAGGACACTAGTGACCTCTAGTGGGACTCGGGACACACTACCTCCTACTATTCTTCCTCAGACGGGAGAGGACATTAGTGACCTCTAGTGGGACCTCAACACACTACCCCACTATTCTTCCTCAGACGGGAGGACATTAGTGTCCTCTAGTGGACCTCAACACACTACCACTATTCTTTTCTCTGAGAGGAAAGGACATTAGTGACTCCTAGTGGGGACTCAACACACTACCTCCCACTATTCTTTCTCTGAGAGGACAGGACATTAGTGACCTCTAGTGGGACCTCAACAATACCTCCCACACACTTTTTCCTCTGACAGGAGAGACACTAGTGACTCTAGTGGGACTCCTCGACACTACAGATGTAAGCTCAACAAGTGACTTTCCAAGTTCAGTCCAAACAGTGAAGGTCATGTATTTTGGAGATGATGATAGACAGGACATGGACTACGACGTTGGTTGGTAGAATCTACAAATACTAGAAAGGATCTGGGGTAAATATAACACCAAACATATCACCAGAAATACAGGTAAACCGTACAACGTCAGTGAAATATGAAAAAGATAACTTCTCAGAAGAGCGTTCAGTAACTTGTATAAAGATTCCCAGAACCCTTATACTATTGGCTATGCTAGGACAATCATTGAGTGTGGCACTGACATGGAGCCTAAGCACCTGGTCAAGCATTTGAAGAAACTCGATATGTTAAGAGGTTTGCAACCAGACTGGCACCAGAACTGAGAGGATTGTACTGTGAGGAGAAGTTGAAGGAACTAAACCTGACCACCTTGGAGGAGAGAAGGACGAGGGGAGACATGTTTATGATATAGGAAATATTTTTTTCTCAGCTTTTTATTGTGCTCTGACTTGTTTATTCCTGGTAATAGTTGTTATTGTAACTGTGGGGGAGGGGTGCGCGGGAGCCATGATGCTCTCTACACTCACAAATACTTTGAAGAATGTCTAGTACTGTACTCATTGTAGTGTACAGTGTTGTAGTGTACAGTGCTGTCACTGTCATGTGCAGTGTACAGTGCTGTCACTGTCAGTGTTGCAGTGTACAGTGCTGTCACTGTCTTGTAGTTTACAGTGCTGTCACTGTTTGTAGTGCTGTGCACCATCGTTATACCAGGGACCAAATATTGGTGTTGAACCTAATATAAGTGGTGTTGAACCTCGTATCGTACCTTAGAGGAGAATTTCTTGACGATGGTCAGGGGTTCTTGGATCCTTGAACTGGAGCTGTCTTCTCCTCACTACTTAAGCCCCATTACCTCAGTTTCTAGGTCTTGTTCCACCCTTAACAATAATGATAATAATAGTGAACAATAATAATAATAGCACACACAATAGCAACAGAAATAATTATACACGAGTAATAATGCTAATAATAATAGCAATAATAATAATAGCAATACAAATAATTATAATAATGGGGAGTAATAATAATTAATTATAATAATAATAACAGTAGTGATAGCAAAAAATTTAATAATAGTAATAGTAAATAATAATATTAATAAAACTGATGATACTAATAGTAATAATAGCTATAATGATAGTAATATTAATAGTAAATAATAATAGTAATGACACTGATGATAATAGTAATAGCTATAATAATAGTAATAATAATAGTATTAGTAATAATAGAGGTGAGGTTGAAGGACAAAGTGAGGTGAACATCGTTTTAACTGTCTCCTGTTGTGGCACTGTGGCTGACCAACACCTGTCACACATGTTGCAGGCACTAAACACCTGTGACATGTTGCAGGCACCAACACCTGTCACACATGTTGGCAGGCACTAACACCTGTCACACATGTTGCAGGCACCAACACCTGTCACATGTTGCAGGCACCAACACCTGACACACATGTTGAGACACCAACACCTGACACACATGTTGTAGACACTAACACCTGTCACATGTTGCAGACACTAACACCTGACACACACATGTTACAAAACACCAATACCTGACACACATGTTGCAGACACTTGTACACATGTTGCAGACACCTGTCACACATGTTGCAGGCCGACACCTGCCCCATGTTGCAGACACCGACACCCGCCCCACATGTTGCAGACACCGACACTCGCCACACATGTTGCAGACACTGACACCTGTCAGCACATGTTGCAGACACCTGTCGCACATGTTGCAGACACCAACACCTGTCACACATGTTGCAGACACCAACACCTGTCACACATGTTGCAGACACTCAACACTCCGTCACACATGTTGCAGACACCAACACCTGCCACACATGCTGCAGACACCAACACCTGTCACATGTTGCAAACACCAACACCTGACACATGTTGCAAACACCAACACCTGTCACACATGTTGCAGACACCAATCACCTGACACATGTTGCAGACACCAAATACCTGACACACATGTTGCAGACACCAACACCTGACACATGTTAAACACCAACACCTGTCGTCATATAAAGCAAACACCAACCACTCTGTCACACATGTTGCAGACACCAACACCTGTCACACATGTTGCAGACACCAACACCTGTCACACATGTTGCAGACACCAACACCTGTCACACATGTTGCAGACACCAACAACACCTGTCACACATGTTGCAGACACCAACACCTGTCACACATGTTGCAGACACCAACACCTGTCACACATGTTGCAAACACCAACACCTGACACATGTTGCAAACACCACTGCCTGTCACACATGTTGCAAACAACTAAATCACCTGACACATGTTGCAAACACCAACACACCTGTCACACATGCTGCAGACACCTCAACACCTGACACATACAGACACTCAACACCTGACACATGTTGCAAACACCAACACCTGTATAGCTTTCTTATTGTATACAGAGAGGTGTATGTGTTGTGTATACACTTAAGATGTTTAATTCATATTTTAGGGTAATAAAGTATTTTGACTGGTGTTGTACATTTTACCTGCAGCCTTAATGACCATCGTGTAGTTGATAGTCTTCAAACCTACTTAAGGATCGCATGCTCCCTCCTTCCTCCACAACTTGCTGTGTCTTAATAACATAAAGCTCATTTTCCACTATAATCTACCTTGTCCATAATTACTATCGCATTTGCTTTGTTTGGTAAGGTGAAGTCCAGGATGCTTCCTTAATTCATGGTATAACTTAACAAGACCTCTACAACACAATTCTTGTCAATGGATAGTTTCTCCCTCCATGTGGTTATTATTGAACATTGTCTAGTGTTCATTACACTTAGTTATCCTGTGACTTATTGCAGCAGGTTCCGTATCGTTTCTGTTCCATCCGCAGTATATATGACACCTCGTCAGGTCCCATTGCTCTCTGCTGTTTACAGGTCTGTTCAAAATTTCTTTACCTCTCCCTGTTGTTTGTCTGTGTATCCTGTCCCCTAGTGTTTCTGGTAGTTCCTTTCTTTTCAAATCTTTACATCAACACTTCACAAACTTGCTTGTCGTTGTTCGTCACTCTCCCTCCTCTTTGGTGTTTTACTGTGGCGTTTTTATAATGTGCTGTACAGTGTTTTGGTTCAGACTTGGCCTTCTTTGTTGTTCAGCTCTTTCATCACCCATGAGTATTCATTTCTATCTAATCTGCTCTCTTCTGTGTTCTCGTTTGTCCTTCACCTTCTGTAGTTTTTGCACTCTCTTGCATTTTTTTCCTTTCTGCCTCTCTACATCTCTTGTTTGTGATCTCTCTCTCTTGTTGTTTCCACATCTCCTGGGTATGAAGTTCTTGCTTCCCAGCATCTTCCAGCTAGATACTTCATATCATCCACTGACTTTCCTTCCAGTTCTCTTGTCCTGTGGTGTGTGTGTGTGTGTGTGTGTGTGTGTGTGTGTGATAGGGAGAGAGAGCTTCTGCATGCATCTCACATTCTGGTACAGCAGACGTGGATGTGACAAGCCTGGAGACACGTGTATGTGTGTGTGTTTGAACGACAGAACTGACGGGTGACTGATGCCATGAGGTGCCCAGGGGAATACCATCAAGCCACCTGCTGCCTTGCCTCACCAGGATAGCAGGAATGTGCCACCTGCTGCCTGCCTTCACCCAGGATAGCAGGAACAAGCCACCTGCTGCCTGCCTTCACCCAGGATAGCAAGAACAAGCCACCTGCTGCCTACCTTCACCCAGGAGAGCAGGAACAAACTTCACCTGCTGCCTGCCTTCACCAGGATAGCAGAACAAGCCACCTGCCGCCTACCTTCACCCAGGAGAGCAGGAACAATCCACCTGCCGCCTACCTTCCTCACCCAGGATAGCAGGAACAAGCCACCCGGCTGCCTGCTCACCCAGGAGAGCAGGAACAATCCACCTGCTGCCTGCCTTCACCCAGATTAGCAGGAACAAGCCACCTGCTGCCTACCTTCACCCAGGAGAGCAGGAATAATCCACCTGCTGTCACTCTTCACCCAGGATAGCAGGAACAAGCCACCTGCTGCCTGCCTTCACCCAGGAGAGCAGGAACAATCCACCTGCTGCCTGCCTTCACCCAGGATAGCAGGAACAAGCCACCTGCTGCCGTTCACCCAGGATAGCAGGAACAAGCCACCTGCCGTTCACCATCACCCAGGATAAGCAGGAACAAGCTACCTGCTGCTTGCTCACCCAGGATAGCAGGGAAAAAGCCACCTGCTGCCTGTTTTCACCCAGGATAGCGGGAACAAGCCACCTGCTGCCTGCCTTCCCCCGGGATGCAGGAACAAGCCCCCTGCTGCCTGCCTTCCCCCGGGATGCAGGAAAACCACCTGTTCTCCATCCCCCGGATGCAGGAACAACCCACCTGCTTTGCCTTCCCCCAGGATAGGGGGAAAAAGCCACCTGGCTTGCCTTCCCCCAGGATAGCGGGAAACGCCACCTGCTGCCTGCCTTCACCCGATAGCGGGAAGCCACCTGCGCCTCCCTTTCCCCCAAGGATGCAGGAACAAAACCTGCTCCCTATTTTCCCCCGGGAGGCAGCAGCAAGCCACCTGCCCCGTTTCCCCCAGGATACAGGAACAAGCCCCCTGCTGCCTCCCTTCCCCCGGGAACAGGAACAAGCCACCTGCTGCCCTTCACCCGGGATGCAGGAACAAGCCACCTGCCCTGCCTTCCCCCAGGATAGCAGGAACAAGCCCCCTGCGCCCCCTTCATGGGATAGCGGGAAAAAAAAGCCACCTGCTGCCTACCCCCCCAGGATAGCAGGAACAAGCCACCTGCCCCGCCCCCCCAAGGATAGCAGGAAAAGCCCCTGCTGCCTCCCTTCATGCAGGATAGCGGGAAAAAGCCCCCTGCTGCCTCCTTCACCCGGATAGCAGGAACAACCACCTGCTCCTACTTTCCCCCAGGGGGCGGGCAACCACCTGCTGCCTGCCTTCCCCAGGATAGCAGGAACAAGCCACCTGCCCTACCTTCCCCGGGATAGCAGGAACAAGCCACCTGCTGCATACCTTCACCCAGGAGAGCAGAAGCAAGAAACCAGTTTCCCCTTTCTTTGCATTTAAAGCAGATTATCTCCATTACCCATTACCTACTGGTTTAGCATTTCCCCAGTAATAATAATAATAATAATAATAATAATAATAATAAAAAAAAAAATGCTTCAGTATTGATAGAACGAACATCGTGTCCTCTTGCCCTTTTGGCTTAACCTTTGATTTTTATTGTTAGAACACGTTCGGGACAGGTATGAAATACGGGTATCCTTCAGCGGCACTTAAAAGGGGAGGGGTTGTTTTGATCCCGCAAGGGTTTGAGTCAGGGAACTGGAGCACTCTACTTGTACTCATGGTCAAACCGATTTCTTGCCATTCTTCACCTTTTGGGAGGTTTCTTGATGCTGGTGGGGGGTCCTTGACCCGGAATTTGGATCTGTGCTCCATTTCCCCTGAATCCCTTTCCACCCCCCCTAAAGCGCTCTATAACCCCTAGGGTTTACCGCCCCATAATAAAATTGTCATTCCTCACGTGTACGCCCCTTACGCATTTACGTTTCCCCATGATTTTAGATGTGGTTGAAGGATGATGTCAGCTCCTGGCCCCGCCTCTTTTGTTTGGGTTTGGGGTGGGGGTTTTGATTTTGAGCATTATCACCATTCTTAAACTATGTATGTCTGCCTCCATATTCCGTTGTCCGTTCTTCATGCTGAAGAAGATTTCCTAACATTCCGTTTTTAAGTTCCGGTTGTACCTCGTATGCCTGTTTCCCCCCCTGACAGCCTGCCCCCTTCCCTTACTGTTCTCTGTATTTTGTTGGTCATTAAATGTATGGGTCTCGTGTTCGTGGGTTTCCGTCTGGGTTCCCCTAATGTCATCAAGATTAATTGTTTTTTTCCACCAAAATATTTTTAAAACTCTTTGTTGCGAAACTTTTTTTTTATTACGGTCAAACTGGTAGGGGGGTTCGATGTCTTAAAAACATTCCCCCAAGGGGTTATTATCCCCAGGGATATTTGGGACTTTTGACCCGAGGGTCCCCTTTTTGGGGGCACCCTTTTTCCCCGGGCCGTGCTCCATTTCTTCTTATTTGTCTTATTCCCGAGGTTGACCCCTTTGGACATGTCGACCCCTACCTGTGCCCTTTTTCCCGGTTCCTTTTGTTTGTTTTTCGGGGTTTTTCCCCAACATCTGCGGGGACACATCAGAGTCTCATCATACTAAGGGTTTATCGATTCTTGGTACCCCCCCCTCACTTTCCCCTTCTGATAATTCTTTGAACAATCTTTTTTTTTTCTTTAAGATTTCTTATCGTTTAAAATTGTTTTTGTGTGGTGTTGTGTTTGTGTGTTTGGGGTTTTGTTTTGTTTTTTGTTTTTTTGTTGTGTATCCTATTTTTTTTGCGGGGTTCCGCTCCCGACCCCGTATGGGCGATCTTTTCCAAAAGGGTTTTTTTCAAATCACTTTTGTGTGTGTGTTATTTGGGGGGTAAAGGTGTAAAGACCGCCGCCTGAGGGGTAGATCCCGAGTAGAGCCCCTTTTTGATATAAGTTGGGACCCTTTCATATCTGTGTGAACCCTTGACAGGGGTGTGTGTGTGTGTGTGTGGCCAGTTCCATGTAGTCCCCCTTCTCCCTAAAATTCTTTGTGGTTAAAATATTCTGATTCAAGAGTGCCCCCTCTCTCTCTCTCTCTCTCTCTCTCTCTCTCTCTCTCTCTCTCTCTCTTCATATATTTACCCTGTATAATCCTCCAGTGGTTTTTAGCCCCCCCTTTTCTTTTCCCCTTTAATCCCTTTTTCCATTTGGTTTTAAGGGGTTTCCCACCCCCCTTTTTCCCCCTTTAAACCTCCATGGTTAGTTTCCCATTTTAATCCCCCAAAGTAAGGGGTTTCACCTTATAATCCTCCAGTGGTTGTTTATACTTATAATCCCCCCCAGTGGTTGTTTCCCCTGTATAAATTTTTCCCCCTTTTTCCAGTGGTTGTTTCCATGTTAAAACCCCCCAGTGGTTAGTTTCACCTTAAAATTTTTTGGGTTTTTAATTCCCCTCCAGTGGTTGGGGTTTCCCCCTGTAATCCCTCCAGGGGGGTAATTCAGTTTGCCCCGTTTTGGTTTGTTTCCCCTTTTCCCCCTTTTTTCCCCTTTTTCCCCCCTTTTTTTTCCTTTTTCCCCTTTTTTCCTTTTTCCCTTGTTTTCCCCCCTTAATCCCCTTTTCCCCCTGTTTCCCCCCCTTTTTTTTAACCCCTTTTTCCCCAAAACCCCCCCTTGTTTCCCCCCTTTTTCCCTTTTTTCTTTTTCCCCCCTTTTCCCCCTTTTTCCCCTTTTTTCTTTTTTCCCCTCCCCCCTTTTTTTCTTTTTTTCTCCCCCCTTTTTTCTCTTTTTCCTCTCTCCCCTTTTTTCAAAACTTTTTTCCCCTTTTCCCCCCTTTTTTTTTCCCTTTTCTCTCTCTCTTCTCCCCTTTACCTTTTTCCCCCCCGTTTTTCTCTTTCCTCAACTGTTCTCCCCCTCTTCTCCCCCCAACTGTTTTTCTCTCTTTCCCCCAACTGTTTCTCTCTCTTCTCCCCCCAACGTTCTCTCTCTCTTTTCCCCCAACGTTTTTCTTCCCCTCCCTTTTTTTTCTTTTCCCCCCAACTGTTTTTTTCTCTCTTTTCCCCTCAACTGTTTCTCTCTCTCTTCTCCCCCCCTGTTTTTTCTCTCTCTATTCCCCCCTTTTCGTGTTCTCTTTTCCCTTCTTGTGTTCTCTCTTTCCCTTCTTGTGTTTTCCTTCCTCTTGTGTTCCCCCCTTTCCCCCTTTGTGTTCTCTCCTTCCTTTTGTGTTCTCTCCTTCCCCTCTTGTTTCTATTCTGCAGGATTTGCACCCGTGATGAACATTGAAACCCGTGAACTGTGTGTTTTATCACCTAATTGTGGTTGCGGGGGGCGATACTCAGCTCCGGGTGTGTGTGTCAGTGTGTGTGTGTGTGTTTTCAGTGTGTGTGTGTGTGTGTCGTGTGTGTGTGTGTGTGGCATGTGTGTGCTTTTTGTGTGTGTGTCAGTGTGTGTCAGTGTGTTTTCAGTGTGTGTCAGTGTGTTTTTTTGGGGTGTGTGTGTGTGTGTGTGTGTGTCAGTGTGTGTGTGTGTGTCAGTTTTTGTGTGTGTGTGTTTTCAGTGTTTGTGTGTGTGTGTTTTTCAGTGTGTGTGTGTTTATGTGTGTGTGTCAGTGTGTGTGTGTGTGTGTCATGTGTGTGTGTGTCAGTGTGTGTGTGTGTGTGTCAGTGTGTTTTTTCAGTGTGTGTGTCAGTGTGTGTCAGTGTGTGTGTGTGTGTGTGTGTGTCAGTGTGTTTTCAGTGTGTGCCAGTGTGTGTTTGTGGTGTCAGTGGGGGTTCAGTGTGTGTCAGTGTGTGTCAGTGTGTGTGTGTGTTTTTGGGTGTGTGCGTGTTTTTGTGTGTGTGTGTGTGTGTCAGTGTGTGTGTGTTGTGTGTGTCGTTTTTTTGTGTGTGTGTGTGTCAGTGTGTGTGTGTTTTCAGTGTGTGTGTGTGTTTTTCAGTGTGTGTGTGTGTGTGTGTGGGGGTAGGGTGTGTGTGTGTGTCTGTGTGTGTTGTGTGTGTGTGTGTGTGTGTGTGTGTAGTGTGTGTGTGTTGTGTGTGTGTGTGTTTTTGTGTGTGTGTTTTGTGTGTTGTGTGTGTGTGTGTGTTGTCATTGTGTTTTTCAGGGTGGTGTTGGTGTGTGTGTGTATGTGTGTAGTGTGTGTGTTGTGTGTCAGTGTGTGTGAAAATGTGTGTTTTTCAGTGTGTGTTTTCAGTGTGTGTGTGTGTGTGTGTGTGCAGTGTGTGTGTGTGTGTGTGGAATAAAATATGATAACATAGTAGGGATCAATTTTAAAAGGGAGGTGGTAGGGTGGTGGCTGGTTTTTCCCGAAGCGTTTAAATTTCCCAACAACACCTCACCTTCTACCACGTACCAACACTTTACCACCACGTACCAGCACTGTTAATACCATAAAAACACTGCACCCTTTTACCCTCCAACCGTTACCCCACGTACCACCCCGTTTACCTTACCAACACTGCATCCCACCCCGTACCAACACTTTAAACCATGTACCAACACTGACATCATTATACGTACCAGCCTTTAATACCATGTACCAACACTGAAAAATGCTACTCCATACCAACACTGCAATTTTTCATTTTTCCCGGGGAGATGTACCCGTAGATAAAAGGGTAGATGAAGTGGTAGATGGCACAGTGGGGGATGGCACCCACACACTGTGATGGCCTGACGCTTACATTTGTCTTGCCTCGATTTTTTTTTATGTTTTTTTTATATATATATATATATATATATATATATATATATATATATATATATATATATATATATATATATATATATGCAGAAAGATCACAGTAAACATGATATAAAATAAAAAAACCTATGAAAAATAAAGAATTTAAGCGCTTTTTGATACCACTTTTCAAGGAACTATAACGGAAACATGACAAGAAGGGTTATATAAGGGGGGAGACTAAACCCCACAGTCACATCACACTAACAAAAACTCATCACAGTAGCGTAACATCCCGACTCTGTGAAGGGAAAAAAAGAAAGGACCCGAAACTCTTCCCAAGAATTAAGATTAGTCCAATTTTTTATTAAATTCTTCCCAAATTTTATTAATTATAAATGAACCTTTTTTAAAAAACCAAAAAAAATTCATATTATTTTCAAAAACCCTTTTTAAAGAAACATGATTCTATTA
>WNWK01038554.1:0-17882 GCA_009830355.1 Cherax destructor | reverse complement strand
AACATATCACTGCAAACTGGCATGGGTGCCAAAAATGGGGAAAATGGCAAATGAAATCCTTTTTTTCAAAGCAGGTGACAGGCCCTTAAACTTCGAACTATAGACCAATAAGCCTAACCTCCATAGTGGGAAAATTTATGGAATAAATTAATTGCCGGGAATTTTAAAGCCATCTTGAAAACAAAATTAATAAAAAGAATCTCAGCACGGTTTTAAAAAAGGGGCGTTCCTGCCTTACAAATTTAAAAACCCACTGGGTGTTTGGGGAGGTAATCATGGTAATGAATATGATTTGTGTATATGGACTTCAGTAAGGCTTTTGATAGAGTCCCACATCAGAGACTTTGGGGAAAAATTTTAAGGCACACGGAATAGGAGGAGTTTTTTTTTCCTGGGTAGGGGATGGTTGAAAAATAGGCGGGAGAGTTTGCATAAAGGGGGGAGAAATCAGGGGGGAAGTGTCACAAGGGGTTTTTCCCCAAGGGGTCAGTATTGGGCCATTTTTTTTCCCAAATCTACAAAAACGACATAGATGAGGGAAAAAAATAGGGGCATAAGCAAGTTTCCCTTTGACCCCAAAAAGGCCGCCCCAATTCATTCAAATGAGGACATTAGAGCATTTCCAGGAAGATTTGAATGACTGATGCAGTGGTGGAGAAGTGGCAGATGCAGTTTTATAGATAAATGCAAAGTTCTAAAATATTGGACAGGACAATAACCATGCCACATAAAAACCAAATAATATAAAATCTTAATACTACTGATTGCGAAAAGGATTTAGGAGTTCTGGTTAGCGGTAATCTAAAACCAAGACAGCGGGCATAAGTGTTCCCCAATAAAGGGGAAAAAGAATTTTGGCCTTCTTTAAAGAAGCATAAATGGGAAGGTCCTCAGGGGGGTTTTTCAACTCTATTTTCCTTGGTGAGGCCTCATCTAGATTATGCTGCACAGTTTTGGTCACCGTATTACAGAATGGATAAAAATGCCCGGAAAACGTCCAAAGGGGATGACTAAGTTGATTCCATGTATCAGAAATCTTCCCTATGAGGATAGACTGAGGGCCCTGAATCTGCACTCTCTAGAAAGGCGTAGAATTAGGGGGATATGATTGAGGTGTATAAATGGAAAACAGGAATAAATAAAGGTGATGTAAATAGCGTGCTAAAAATATCTAGTATTGACAGGACTCGCAGCAATGGCTTTAAGTTGGATAAATTCAGATTCAGGAAGGATATAGGAAAGCATTGGTTTGGTAATAGAGTTGTCGATGAGTGGAACAAACTCCCGAGTACAGTTATAGAGGCTAAAACGTTGTGTAGTTTTAAAAATAGGCTGGATAAATATATGAGTGGGTGCGGGTGGGTGTGAGTTGGACCTGACTAGTTTGTGCTACTAGGTCAGATGCCGTGCTCCTTCCTTAAGTGAATGTAACCTGACCTGGATGGGTCGGGGCATTGGCTTAAGTCGGTGGGAGATTTGGACCTGCCTCGCATGGGCCAGTAGGCCTGCTGCAGTGTTCCTTCTTTCTTATGTTCTTATGTTCACTGGAGAATAATCTCCCTCACTGTCGCCACTAGAAATGTTTTCAATAGCTTTGAAATCACTGTCATCATCACTTACACTGCTCACATCAGAGTCTTCTACACGTTGAAATAGTTTCCTCTTCCGTTCTGGTACTGGTACTGGTACTGATGACCTGAGCGTCGGTAAGCTGGGATGGAAGAATGATGGGTAAGGATAGAAATATGGGAAAAGGTTGGGGAAGGGTAGGAGGAGGGAATATACAGGTGAGTGGCACGTCCACTCTGGGCGATTTGTGCAGATAAACTGCGGCGACATGAGCAGATAACTGCCGGCGACATGAGCAGATAAACTTCAGTGGCGAGTTGTAGCAGCTGATGAGGCGGGTGTAGATGAACTGCAGGCAGGCTGACGGCGGTGGGAAGGGCCCAGAAGGCGGTAGTAGTTGTAGATGTAGTTGTAGTTGTAGTTGTAGTCATATTAGGGTCGATTGGAGCCACACCCCAGCTTTAGCTGAATAGCAAAGTGCTGGGGAAACTTCAGCATGTTAGTGGATTTTACTCAGCAGAGCCAGAACAGAGAGAGTTGAATTGTGTTCTTGAGAGTTGAGTTGTGCAGCAGACGTTGAGTGGGTCAGTTGTGATGTTGGAACGAAGGACGTGGACAATTTCTTCTAAGGTAGCAGGTGTGTTCTTGAGGCGGGTGAACTTGACAGATCCGTCTAGGAGATGCTGAGCAAGGGCTGAGTACGACATTGTAGTATCGAATTGGTTTGTGGTATAGAATTTGACGTTGTTGTACTGCATATACCGATAGTGTTTGGATGCTCTTTGTGGTTTGGTGGTGGCTGGAGAAGTTGGGTTGGATGGAGCAGCTGGTTTGGTGGTGATATGGTTGGTGGGGGAGGCTGGAGCAGTTGATTTGGTGGTGGAAGGAGCAGCAGCGGTGGCGGTGGCCTGCGCTGTGTGGGTGGCTTCTGATTGGTCCGTCTCAGTGGCGGGAGGTGGTGGTGGTGTGGACTCGGTGGTTGGAGGTGGTGGTGGTGTTGGTGGTGGAACATTCTCGATGGTGACAATGTTTGTAGTGGACTTTACGATGTCAGATGATGGTGGAGATGCTGGGAATATAAAGCTGGGCATGTTGTTGAGTTTGAACAGTTCATTAATAGTAGTATTAAATGATCCAGGTGCAGCAACATTGTGTACATGTGCGTACATAATGCAGTAGAGTATTTTGGTGGAGTCGCCTGTGGGCAGAGGTGGTGGTGGTACTGGGTTGGTGGAGGCCGCCTGGGTGGCCTGGGTGGCCTGGGTGGCCTGAGTGGCCTGGAGAATCTTGTTGGTTGACTCACGAAATCGTAATGACACGATTGCAAACAAACCATACCACGGGTGGGGTTCGAACCCGCGGTCACAGAGTCTCAAAACTCCAGACCGTCGCGTAAGCCACTGGGCCAGCTAGCTTCAATAAGATTCATCCAACTAGGTATATTTCTACACCATAGGAAGGTTAGCATAGGCACCACTGTGTCCACAAATGCAAGTTTTTACAGACGAATCTCCCGCTAGCATGGCCGTGACGAACTCTAGCTCAAGTCCCTTCAAAGCCGTCAACATGACTCACGAAATCGTAATGACACCTTCCTATGGTGTAGAAATATACCTAGTTGGATGAATCTTATTGAAGCTAGCTGGCCCAGTGGCTTACGCGACGGTCTGGAGTTTTGAGACTCTGTGACCGCGGGTTCGAACCCCACCCGTGGTATGGTTTGTTTGCAATCGTGTCATTACGATTTCGTGAGTCATGTTGACGGCTTTGAAGGGGACTTGAGCTAGAGTTCGTCACGGCCATGCTAGCGGGAGATTCGTCTGTAAAAACTTGCATTTGTGGACACAGTGGTGCCTATGCTAACCTTCCTATGGTGTAGAAATATACCTAGTTGGATGAATCTTATTGAAGCTAGCTGGCCCAGTGGCTTACGCGACGGTCTGGAGTTTTGAGACTCTGTGACCGCGGGTTCGAACCCCACCCGTGGTATGGTTAATCTTGTTGGTGTCTGCTTGTAGCTTAGTGATGGCAGCATATGTTGTTGCTTGAGCAGTAGGTTTTGTTTGTTGGTCGAGTTGTTTTTTGAGAATATCCCGTCTAGTAGGACACTTGGCAGCGAGGGTGTGGTGATCAGTCTTGCAGTTTAAGCACTTGAGTGAGGTGGTGGTGGTGCAGGATTTGTAGTCGTGTCCTTCTCTGCCACATGTAGCACAGAATTTCTTGTCCTTGGTGGGACAGTCTTTGGAGGTGTGGGAATATGAGTAGCAGTTGTAACATTGTGGGATGTATTCGTATTTTTCTGCCTCGATAAATGCTGGGTTGATGTAGAAATAGTGGATTGCAAGTCCGTCAGTGATAGCT
Source organism: Cherax destructor (assembly GCA_009830355.1). Classification (NCBI taxonomy): domain Eukaryota; kingdom Metazoa; phylum Arthropoda; class Malacostraca; order Decapoda; family Parastacidae; genus Cherax; species Cherax destructor. The sequence goes on along the minus strand of WNWK01038554.1, from coordinate 13,952 downwards.
CTGTCTGCCATGGTGACGTCACTGAAGGTGACCTTCAGCATGGAGGAAGCATTGTGAATCTTGTGAACATAGTCCACCTTTGCCCAAGGGTTCTGGTGTTGGATGGATGCCTTAATTTCGTCAGTGTCTTGAGCAGTAATAAGTGAGTCCAGGCGTTTGAGGAACACAGTCCTCTTAGCCTTGAGAGCTGGGGAAGTCCAAACTTGGAATCCTCGGTCTTGTAGCATGGTGGTAGCATCGTTGGTAAGTAGTTTCTCAGCCTCAGAGTCATCAGTACAGACGACAATGAATGCCTCTTGGAGTGTCAGTATAGCTGTGAATTTAACATGCAGACTGCCGCTGATGGCAGCTGCCAGTGCTAGCTTTGATGAATCGTTGATGGTCCCATGCAGTGGTTTGATCTTCACACGGTTAGCAGAAGCCATTGGGTGAATAGCAGTGTTCCCCTCCTGTCCCGTTCTGGTACAGGTGAACGTGAATGAGACGGCTCAGCACCAGAGGTGGAAGGCTGTGGGTCATCTGGGTTTTCATCACTAATTATGTTATCCTGGGCACTGCTTTCGGTCACACCCTCTTGAAAACCATGGAATTCACTTTCACTGGCACTTCCATCGCTGTTAGAACTATCACTTGGGAAGAGAAGGCCTCCAATTCGCCGGGGAGTGAGGTACTTCTTACCGCCAGGCATGGTGAACAAGGACTACAAACATGGCGCTCCCACAATGCACCACTGGGTCCCCGATTTTTTTCATACTGCGCACACCCACCACGCAGACCCATTCTCTCACATGTAGGCCTATCAGTTTTCTCCCGCTTCATTTGAAGCCGCTAGAATTTAGGCGTATAAATACGTCCGAAACATTGGCTCGTAAGACGTAAATATACGTCTGAAACAGTCAAAGGGTTAATGCTTGTATTACAAATAAAGAAGCGATTTGTAATAAACGACTGTTTGGGATACTGAGTAACTATCAGATTTTCAATATTTATTATATTATTATTAATATAAAAACATATAGTACTCTGAATAAAATCATAAATCTATATAATCTGTGTAAAAACATATATAATCTCTTTATACACAATTATAACGTAGTAAAAATTCACAAGTAAAAACAATCATAAAATTCAGTGCAGTGTCAAACGTCGCTGCCATCGTCGTGTCACACAGGACACCACCACACCTCTAGTTATGACACGCATTCTCTTCCGTGTCATCAGACACCCTTGTCTCTGTGTTACACAACACGCCTTCTCTCCGTGTCACACGACACTCTCTGTGCCACATGGCACGCCCCTGTGTCATGACTCCGTCTCTAAAACCTAGTCACCGCGTCATCCGACACCAACACCAAATCACACGACTATTCCACTTGTGTCGTGCCACCAGTTGTCACTACATCAATGAACACACACCAGTGACACTACAACACCAGTGACACTTTCAGGTACAGTCTCAACTCCGGGTACACAGTCTCAGGTACAAAACAGTCTCGGTACACTGTCTCCCTCGCAGGACACGTACACTCTCCATAGTGCAGTACACTCTCCATAGTGCAGGTACACTCTCCATAGTGCAGGCCCCTCGACACTCTCCATAGTGCAGGTACACTCTCCATAGTGCAGGTACACTCTCCATAGTGCAGGTACACTCTCCATAGTGCAGGTACACTCTCCATAGTGCAGGTACACTCTCCATAGTGCAGGTACACTCTCCATAGTGCAGGTACACTCTCCATAGTGCAGGTACACTCTCCATAGTGCAGGTACACTCTCCATAGTGCAGGTACACTCTCCATAGTGCAGGTACACTCTCCATAGTGCAGGTACACTCTCCATAGTGCAGGTACACTCTCCATAGTGCAGGTACACTCTCCATAGTGCAGGTAAGTAAGTCGGTACACTCTCCAAGGTGTAGGGAGTGTACACTCTCCAAGGTGAGAAGTAAGAGTCGGTGACACTCTCCAATGGTGTAGGGAGGTCGGAAGGACATTTACATCTCAAGTGTGGAGAGTCGAGTTGAGCTGCTCTCAGGGGTGAGAGTCGAGGACCTCTCTTAGGAGAGTCGGTGGACCTCTCAGTAGAGTCTAGTGAACACTTAGGAGAGTCGAGTGGACACTCTCTACTAGAGTCTGGTGAACACTGTCAGTCAGAGCCGGCTCGGCATCAAACTCAGGTCTGATGAACGTAGTCCTGACTGCCGGCCGGTAAGGAAACTACCTAACAACCATTGTTAGATAAGGGGCCGTAACAGCTTGCAACTGCTAAATAAGCCACCATGGGCCCAAAGAAAGCTCCTAGTGCCAGCCATGTGGTAAAGAGTGTAGCAGGGATGCAGGGAGTGTAGCAGGGATACAGGGAGTGTAGCTGGGTTGCAGGGAGTGTAGCTGGGATGCAGGGAGTGTAGCAGGGATGCAGGGAGTGTAGCAGGGATGCAGGGAGTGTAGCAGGGATGCAGGGAGTGTAGCAGGGATGCAGGGAGTGTAGCAGGAAGGCAAGGACTTGATACCTGAAGTGTTAATGGAAGGGGATTCCCCTTCCAAACACTAGCAATACCTCCTTCCTCTCCCCTCCTTCCTTCTTCCACACATCAACAACTCTTCAATAAAGGTAAGTGTCGATTTATTACTGTTTAATACTATATATCTCATTGTTTTCTGTGTAGATAAATGTACATTTCATGTAAAAAAAAATATATTTTTTAGATACTTTTGGGTGTCTGGAACGGATTAATTTTATTTACATTATTTCCTATTTCTGAAAATGGTTTTGAAAGTCGTCCATTTTGAAAATAGGCGGACTCTCAGGAACGGATTATGGACAATTTTCAAGGGCCCACTGTGCTTTGTATAGTTGTATCTTGATCTCATTTGATAGAATGGAAGATATATTACAGATATAGAGATGATTTTGATTGGTTTTAGTACTGGAAATGGCTTGGAACTGAGCTCAAAGAGTAAACAAATGACCTCACACGTCTAGTATGCACCAGCTGGTGGGTCTAATATATGTTCACAAATGTGGTGATATTATTTGTACAATATTGCATAACAGTAAATCTTCCATTTTTTGGTTTGAAAAAAAATTCATTATGTGAATAAAAAATCAAAATGGAATTCATTTGTAAAGACTGAAAACATAACTAATGAACAGAGGAAATGTTAGTTTTGTGCCAGGAATGCCTGCATTGTTTATTCTGCACCCTATTTTGAAATTGGAATATTTTGAACTTTGAGTTAAATTGGCTAAATTACGTATTTCCAATCACTTTATTTTGTAGTTAAAACAGTTGACTGGGCGATTTCTTGTGCTCAATTGATAGAAGTAATACTAATGAAATAGCTAAGAATTTGGTCGACTGGAATAATGTAATTGGTCTAAAATGGGAGTCAAAATCGGCAAAATCGCCGATGAGTAAATATTGCTGACACATCAAAATTCGCGAGAGCATAATTTCATCAATTTTCAATCAAATTTCGTACTTTTTGTTTTATTACCTTCAGAAAAAGATTCTCTATCATTTCATAAGACATGCAACTTTATAAACTACTTATTTAAATGTGTGTCTTTATAACCTATTATATTGAGAAAATCAGATTTAACTCAACTTCTTCTAGTCTAAAAGAGTGGCCTGCTCTTCTGACATTTAAGCAGTAATTCTAATTAATTCAATATACTAAGCTTCAGCCAGGGAAGGGACTGGAGGAAGGGACACTTCAATGGAAGGAACTAAAACATCTCAGAGGATGCAAAGGAAGACACAGTGGGAGAACGAAAGGAAGAAGTTGATTTTTGTCTACGGGCTCCAGGAAGTCAAAGGGGATACCCATGATAAAAGAAAACAGGAGAAAAAAACGATTGAAGGTATCATGAAAGCAATAGGTGAAGGTGACATGACCCAGATGACAATTTTTTGGAGAATTGGGTGGTTTACAAGGGGAAGAAAACGGCCTCTCAAAATAATGTTCAAGGCAGAATCACCTCGATCCATGATCCTGCAGGAGAAAGCACAACTGAGAGGCAATCGGGAGTACCAGAGAGTGTACCTCGATCGAGACAGAACACAGGAGGAAAGGATGTTACTGAAAGAGAGGATACAAAGACAAAAGGAGGAACGAGAGGAAATGACAAAGAAGAGCTGAAGAACCCAGACCCAGGTAGAAGGGCAAGCACACAGAAATAATGGTAAGTCCAGAAAGAGCCCTTGGTTTACCCAAAGGTGCAGGGAGGCAAAGACTAAGTGCGCTAGAAATGGAAAAAATACAGAAGGCAAAGGACCCAGGAAAATAAAGAGATTAGTCGTAGAGCCAGAAACGAGTATGCACAGACAAGGAGGGAGGCCCAGCGACAGTACGAAAATGACATAGCATCGAAAGTTAAGTCTGACCCGAAACTGCTGTATAGTCACATTAGGAGGAAGACAACAGTCAAAGACCAGGTGATCAGGCTGAGGAAAGAAGGTGGGGAACTCACAAGAAACGATCAAGAGGTTTGTGAGGAGCTCAATATGAGATTTAAGGTGGCAGTCAGGCAATCCCTAGCCCAGAGACCAAAAAAATCGAAAAAATATGAAACATTACACACAACCCGCACATAGAAAAGAGAGCTTACGACGACGTTTCGGTCCGACCGAAACGTCGTCGTAAGCTCCTCTCTTCTATGTGCGGGTTGTGTGTGTATTGTTCCAGTCACGGTATTGTGCCTCTTTTGTTATTTATGAAAAGTTAGTTAATCTTACCGAAAAATAGAGCAAACATCTGGCAACATTTTGGTGTGCGTCTCGTCTCTGTACGAGAATTACATAAAACGTTATCGTAATTATAACAAACAAGGTAACTACGTCATCAGCGTCATAACAGTAACACGTGTACCATCATAATAATAGCACACATGTAATTTTTCGTTTTTGTGTGTGTATTTTTGAGCCAGATCTTCTAAATAGTAACTGGCAACCATCAGAGTAGCTGTAAGAAGGAGCTGCTCACACTATAGGGAGTCAGTGCCGACTACAAGTCCGAAGAGAGTAAAGGTGTATCGCTTCGTCTGACAGTTGTCGTCACTTTTCGCCTTTCATTGTACACATTTTTTGTACACAATGCCTAGAAAGCCCAAAAGGTTTTCCCAGAACGTTAGCTTGAAGATGAGGAGGAGCTTAGAAGCATTGGAAAAGGCTAGAAAAGCAAAGAGAGAGGCAGGTGACGCCACACTGGTACCACCACCACACTCAAGACGATCGTTGTTACTGCTTCTGAATTATTGGATATTTCAAGTTCAAAACAACGGAAGACAAAATATAATAGCAATAAACGTATAAAGGCACTATGAGTATTTTTACCCACTGTATACTAATGCTCACAGTATTTCTTGACTTCTCAAAAGTACATTTTTTTGTATTTCTTCTATAGATCACCATTATTTATGAACCGATCATTCTGAATTTTACAAAAGTTATTCAGGGGACCTTGTTTGTCTTTTTTTAAAAGCACTCTTGGGTAATGATCCCTTCCATTTTGCATTCCATGGGTGTAAAATGCAATTTTTTTTATTAATAAAGTCGAGACATTTTTTTGAGGGGTACCATAATAAATGTTATTACATTATTTGCATTCAGAATAAAGTCAATTTGGCATTGCATTATCATTTGTGATTATCAACAATGATTTCGAGATTGCCAATATTGACAAAAAGCTGCTATAAATGTTTCCATGTCCAACTTTTCACACTTTTATTTTTTACAACTTTATTTATTAGACGATCTTGATGCAACTTTTAGCACACAAGGTTCAACATGCCTAAAGTCTCTGGTAAAAAAAAAAATAAGCGAAATCGTACAAAGAAAAAAAACGAAATTGCCTTGAGGCAGGAAGGACTCTGGGAAGACAGTACAGAGTGGGACACCAACAAGGAATATATCAAGTGTTGGATGACATACACACAACTGAGGAGGAGGTGAAGAAGTTGCTCAGTGACCTTGATACCTCAAAGGCGATGGGAACGGACATCTCCCCGTGGGTCCTTAGAGAGGGAGCAGAGATGCTGTGTGTGCCACTAACCACAATCTTCAACACATCCCTTGAAACTGGGCAGCTACCTGTGGTATGGAAGAAGACAAATGTAGTTCCCATTTTTAAGAAAGGAGACAGAAACGAGGCACTAAACTATAGACCAGTTTCACTTACGTGTATAGTGTGCAGAGTCATGGAGAAGATTATCAGGAGAGTGGTGGAGCACCTGGAACGGAACAAGATTATAAACGACAAACAGCACGGGTTCATGGAAGGCAAATACTACTGTGTCACAAACCTTCTGGAGTTCTATGACAAAGTAACAGAAGTAAGACACGAGAAAGAGAGGTGGGTGATTGCATTTTCTTCGACTGCAGGAAGGCCTTCGACACAGTTCCTCACAAGAGATTAGTGCAGAAGCTAGAGGATCAGGCATGTATAACAGAAAGGGCACTGCAATGGATCAGAGAATACCTGACAGGGAGGCAACAACGGGTCATGGTAAGTGACGCCAGTGACGTGGGAGCCTGTGACGAGCGGGGTCCCACAGGGGTCAGTCCTAGGACAAGTGCTATTCTTGGAATATGTGAATGACATGACAGACGTGATAGACCCAGAAGTGTCCCTGTCCACAGATGATGTGAAGTTAATGAGGGGAATTAAATCAGATGAGGATCAGGCAGGACTTCAAAAAGACCTGGACATGCTGGACACCTGGTCTAGCAACTGGCTTCTCGAATTTAACCCCGCCAAATGCAAAGTCATGAAGATCCGGGAAGGGCAAAGACGACTGCAGACAGAGTATAGGCTAGGTGGCCAAAGCTACAAACCTCGCTCAAGGAGAAAGATCTTGGGGTGAGTATAACACCAAGCACGTCTCGGGAAGCACACATCAACCAGATAACTGTTGCAGCATACGGGCGACTGGCAAACCTGAGAATAGCGTTCTGATAATTTAGTAAGGATCGTTCAAGACACTGTACACAGTGTACGTCAGGCCCATACTAGCGTATGCAGCACCAGTTTGGAACCCATACCTGGTCAAGCACGTCAAAAAATTAGAGAAAGTGCAAAGATTTGCGACAAGGTAAGTTCCAGAGCTAAGGGGAATGTCCTACGAAGAAAGGTTAAGGGAAATCGGCCTGACAACACTGGAGGACAGGAGGGTTATAGGAGACATACAAAATACTGCGCGGAATAGACAAGGTGGATAGAAACAGGATGTTCCAGAGATGGGACACAGAAACAAGGGGTCACAATTGGAAGTTGGAGACTCAGAGGAGTCAAAGCTATGTTAGGAAGTATTTCTTCAGCCATAGAGTAGTCAGGAAGTGGAATAATCTAGCAAGTGATGTAGTGGAGGCAGAAACCATACATAGCTTTAAGACGAGGTATGATAAAGTTCATGGAGCAGGGAGAGATTGGACCGAGTAACGATCAGTGAAGAGGCGGTGCCAGAAGCTGAGTCTCGACCCCTGCAACCACAATTAGGTGAGTACACACACAGAACGAGTCCTTGGTTCACTCAAAGGTGTAGGGAGGCAAAAACTAAGTGCACTAGAAAATGGAAAAAGTAGAGAAGATAAAGGACCCAGGAAAATAAAGAGATTAGCCGAAGAGCAAGAAACGAATATGCACAGGTAAGAAGGGAGGCTCAGCGACAATACGAAAATGATATGGTAAATTAGACACATATGCAACACTTGGGTATCTTTATTGAGGAAACGTTTCCTCAATATTTACCAATATTTTCCTCAATATTTACAAACTCGTCGGTTCTCTGAACCATTCATCTACACGAAAATGATATAGCATCAAAAGTCAAGTCTGACCCGAAACTGTTGTATAGCCACATCAGGAGGAAAACAACAGTCAAGGACCAGGTAATCAGGCTGAGGAAGGAAGGTGGGGAGTTCACAAGAAAAAAACAAGAGGTATGTGAGGAGCTCAACATGAGATTTAAAGAAGTATTTACAGAGGAGACAGGAAGGACTCCAGGAATTCAGAATAGGGAGGTATACCAACAAGTGCTGGATGAAATACACACAACCGAGGAGGAGGTGAAGAAGCTGCTATGTGAACTCGATACCTCAAAAGCGGTGGGACCTGACAACATTTCTCGTGGGTCCTTAGAGAGGGAGCAGAGATGTTGTGTTTGCCACTAACAAAAATCTTCAACACATCCATTGAAACTGGGCAACTACCTGAGGCGTGGAAGATGGCAAATGTAGTCCCAATATTTAAGAAAGGAGACAGACATGAGGCATTAAACTACAGACCTGTGTCACTGACGTGTATAGTATGCAAAGTCATGGAGAAGATCATCAGGAGGAGAGTGGTGGAGCACCTAGAAAGACATAAGCTTATAAACGACAACCAGCATGGTTTCAGGGAAGGAAAATCCTGTGTCACTAACCTACTAGAGTTTTATGACAAGGTAACAGAAGTAAGAAACGAGAGAGAGTGGTAGATAGACTGCATTTTCTTGGACTGCAAGAAGGCGTTCGATACAGTTCCTCACAAAAGGTTAATGCAAAAGCTAGACGATCAGGCACACGTAACAGGAAAGGCACTGCAATGGATCAGAGAATATCTGACAGGGAGGCAACAACGAGTCATGGTACGTGACGAGGTGTCAGAGTGGGCACCTTTGACGAGTGGGGTTCCACAAGGGTCAATCCTGGGACCGGTCCTGTTTTTGGTATATGTGAATGACATAACGAAAGGGAAAGACTCAGAAGTGTCCCTGTTTGCAGATGATGTGAAGTTAATGAGAAGAATTAAATCAGTCGAGGATCAGGCAGGACTACAAAGAGACCTGGACAGGCTACAAGCCTGGTCCAGTAATTGGCTCCTTGAATTTAACCCTTCCAAATGTAAAGTCATGAAGATCGGGGAAGGGCAAAGAAGACTGCAGCCAGAGTATAGTCTAGGTGGCCAAAGACTGCAAACCTCAATCAAGGAAAAAGATCTTGGGGTGAGTATAATACCGAGCACATCTCCTGAGGCACACATTAATCAGATAACTGCTGCAGCATACGGGCGGCTGGCAAACCTAAGAATAGCGTTCCAATACCTCACTAAGGAATCGTTCAAGACTCTGTACACCATATACGTCAGGCCCATACTGAAGTATGCAGCACCAGTTTGGAACCCACACCTGGTCAAGCACGTCAAGTAACTAGAGAAAGTGCAAAGGTTTGCAACAAGACTAGTCCCAGAGCTAAGGGGATTGTCCTACGAAGAAAGGTTAAGGGAAATCGGCCTGACGACACTAGAGGACAGTAGGGTTAGGGGAGACATGATAACGACATATAAAATACTGCGAGGAATAGATAAGGTGAACAGAGACAAGATGTTCCAGAGAGGGAACACAGAAACAAGGGGTCACAATTGGAAGTTGAAGACTCCTATGAGTCAAAGGGATGTTAGGAAGTATTTCTTCAGTCATAGAGTTGTCAGGAAGTGGAATAGCCTAGAAAGCGACGTAGTGGAGGCAGGAACTATACATAGTTTTAAGACGAAATTTGATAAAGCTCATGGAGCAGGGAGAGAGAGGACCTAGTAGCAATCAGTGAAGAGGCGGGGCCAGGAGCTATGAATCGACCCCTGCAACCACAAATAGGTGAGTACAAATAGGTGAGTACACAGTCACCTACTGCTAACACAACAACATCTAACTCCATCTCCTATGATCGAGATCATCCTCTCTACACAAGGCTCAAGACCAACATTTTGTATACCTTCTAAATATTTATAGATTAAACACTATTTTCACTAAAATTCAATAGAAATACCCATAAAATCCCATAATTTTCATTAGTCATATTTTTCTCAGGTAATATTTTGCTTATGACAATGATCATTCCCAAATCATTAAATTTCCCCTGACTCTCTCGTACCTGTCTCTGGCACCTGACTCTCTCTTACCTGTCTCTGGCACCTGACTCTCTCGTACCTGTCTCTGGCACCTGACTCTCTCGTACCTGTCTCTGGCACCTGACTCTCTCGTACCTGTCTCTGGCACCTGACTCTCTCGTACCTGTCTCTGGCACCTGACTCTCTCTTACCTGTCTCTGGCACCTGACTCTCTCGTACCTGTCTCTGGCACCTGACTCTCGTACCTGTCTCTCAGAGACAAGTTCCAACCACATTAAGTCTTTGATCATACAATGAACTCTCCAAACAATTCATCCATTGTCACCATCCTGCTTACACCTATAACTTTGTCCAACAATTCACAAACACGCAAAATTACATCAAGAATGTCGTCACATAACCTAACCTAACTCAACCTAACCTAACCTAACCTTACCTAACATAACTTAGCCTAACATAACCTAACTGTGAGAAATTATGTGCATGCGGTTGACAGGCATTAACCTAAATTCTTACATGCATATAATTTGTGCCAGGTACACCTAAGATAATACTGATGTTAGTTGCACCTCAGAGCTAGGTAGGACTTCAGGTACACAAGGTCACAACACTGCACCTCCCTCGATGCCCACTCACTCCAAACCACACTCTCACAAACCACACTCACACAAACCACACTCTCACAAACCACACTCTCACAAACCACACTCTCACAAACCACACTCACACAAACCACACTCTCACAAACCACACTCTCACAAACCACACTCTCACAAACCACACTCTCACAAACCACACTCTCACAAACCACATTTCTCACAAACCACACTCTCACAAACCACACCTCACAAACCACACTCTCACAAACCACACTTTCACAAACCACACTATCACAAACCACACCCCACAAACCACACTCTCACAAACCACACTCTCACAAACCACACTCTACAAACCACACTCTCACAAACCACACCTCACAAACCACACTCTCACAAACCACACTATCACAAACCACACTATCACAAACCACACTCTCACAAACCACACTCTCACAAACCACACTCTCACAAACCACACTCTCACAAACCACACTCTCACAAACCACACTCTCACAAACCACACTCTCACAAACCACACTCTCACAAACCACACTTTTCACAAACCACACTCTCACAAACCACACTCTCACAAAGTTGGACTTATCAATAATTATGAATTAACCTATAATTTTCCAGCACTGGAAAATTATAGGTTGTGGACTGAATAAGTTGATTCTTGACCTGAATTTATAAAAGAGTTGCTGAGTCTACAACATTTATTTACATTAATTATGGTACACAGAGATTGGGTAAAATTTCTCATCACTTTGATAATATTATCACACTTATTACAAATACCAAATTTTGACATTAACTTCCCACAATAATTGTTGATAGATCACATTCTAATACTTCCCTATCAGATATATGCTTTGGCTAAGGCAATATATACTGCTAATTAAGGGTAAGCAGACACTACAAATGGTGGGCTGCACAGCAGATTTGGTGTCCTCTTATGTCTCACTATACAGCCATGTTATAGTTGTTTCCCAAGATATTTATACATATATCTCACCGGAAGACGATAAAGAAATTTGTAATCCTTGATTCCAGCTGATAAACCTATTTTTGGCTTCAGTGACGCACGATTAATCCACCAATTGTATTCCTCTGTGACGCTGGCTCCTCAGTGACTCTGGTTTTACACACATTATTATCAATTTACATTTATACTCAACATACAGGAAAATTATGAAAAAATTCCACACTAACCTACCCTTACATAACCTAATATAACCTATCCTAACCTAACCAAACCTTACATTATCTAACATAATCTATCCTAGCCTTAACTAATCTATCCTAGCCTTACCTTAACTAATCTATCCTAGCCTTACCTTAACTAACCTATCCTAGCCTTACATTAACTAATCTATCCTAGCTTTACCTAACTAACCTATCATAATCAAACCTAACCTTAGATAAAATATTCTAACTTAAAATTACGCAATGTAACCTATCTACCCAACCTAACCTATCCTAACCAAATCTAACCTAACCCAACCTAACATAACCTAACTAGTCACCCTTATAGCAGTGTGCAAATTTATTGGGGCAGGAGTAAATTATCTCATATGCTTTAGTCTCCGGCTTAATTAAAGTAGTTTGGGTTGTTTTTCTTCAGAAGAGTTTGCTACCAACTTCTGAAAACAATTCAGCTGTGGTATTACCCTGCGACTTCGTCAGTGCTACAACAGCTGTTGTTCTGTAACGCTAGTCCTCCAAGCGTCCTCCGTCAGTGAATGAAGTTTCGCCAAATTCTCCGTTTGAATTATGATAACTGCTGAAATTCCTGATGGATGTTACATCTAGGAAGTGATTAATAGTTTGTATTTTCTTGGCATGCAATGATCCACGGGAGGACACACTCACATGTATTCATATACGCAACCTCATGTACAGCAACACATACAATTCTCTGTTTCACACATATACCTACATAAATCAGTGCCAAAATACACCAACATGTATTCGAATAAGACAATATGTTGAGTCAGCAGACGTTTCTCTCACCAGGACTTAATGCATCACGGACTGATTTTATGTATCAAGGACTGATAAAGTCTATCAAGACTTTATCTATCAGGTATTAATAAAGTCTATGGTAGACGAAACGTCATCTTTATAAATGTCACAAAAAAGCATAATTGCACCTTATTATAATACATACTTCAATGTCCACATCTTCAATCATTCTAACATGTATGTTACTATATATTAAAATATATATATATATATATGAATTTTGACGCCGATTAGGTAAAACTGGTCAATTAGCAAGAACTCATTTAAAATTAAGTCCTTTCTAAAATTTTTCTTATACGTTTAAAGATATATATTTTTCATTTATGTTAATGTAAGAATTTATAATTTTGCACCAAGAGAAACTTTGAAAACCTACCTAACCTTATTACAAAAGCGCAATTTAATTTACCTAACCCAACTAAATATATTTTAGATACGTTAACATTAATTTAATAATAAACAAACACAATGAAATATATTTTTTTCGTTATGTTCAGAATGATTTTTGCGAAATTATTGCATACACAAAATTTCGCTTGTCTTATATCAAGATGAGCGTTGCTATTTGCCAAAATCGCAAGTTTTACCTAATCGGCACGACAATATATATATATATATATATATATATATATATATATATATATATATATATATATATATATATATATATATATATATATATATATATATATATAAAGCCGATTAAGTAAAACTGGTCAATTAGCAAGAACTCATCTAAAATTAAGTCCTTTCTAAAATTTCCTCTTATACGTTTAAATATATATTTTTTTTCATTTATGTTAATGTAAGAATTTATAATTTTGTACCAGAGAAACTTTGAAAACCACCTAACCTTATTATAACAAGGCAATTTAATTTAGCCTAACCCAACTAAATATATTTTAGATACGTTAACATTAATTTAATAATAAACAAACACAATGAAATATATTTTTTCGTTATGTTCAAAATGATTTTGGCGAAATTATTGCATACACAAATTTTCACTTGTCTTATATGGCAAGGTGAGCGTTGCTATTTAAGCCAAAATCGCAAGTTTTACCTAATCGGCACGACATATATAGTGTGTGTGTGTATGTGTGTGTGTGTTGTATTGTTGTGTTGTGGGGCTGGGTGTGTGTGTGTGTGTGTGTGCGTGTGTGTGCGTGTGTGTGCGTGTGTGTGTGCGTGTGTGTGTACTCACCTAATTGTACTCACCTAATTGTGGTTGCAGGGTCGAGACCATCTCCTGGCCCCGCCTCTTCGCTGTCCGCTACTGGGTCTCTGCTCTCCTGCTCCATGAGCTTTATCATACCTGTCTTAAAACTATGTATGGTTCCTGCCTCCACTATATCTTTCTCTAGACTATTCCACTTCTGACTACTCTGTGGCTGAAGAAATGCTTCTCTAACATCCCTTGACTCATCTGAGTCTTCAGCTT